>VXBZ01012570.1:3797-150672 GCA_013399135.1 Heliornis fulica | reverse complement strand
CTCTGTACTAGCAGGAGGGGAAAGAGGCATAAGGGTGGAAAGTAGAGCTTCTGAAATAATTCCAGAAGGCTCTGTTTGAAAGCATCAGTGCTAGTTGTTCTCTATCTTGAAACAAGATCCATATTCGGATCAATAGAGATTTGTGTGGGGGGAAGTGTTCCCTTTTATTTCTTTGTCAACTCAATGTGGCAGAGCTGCTGAAAAACACATGCTCTGAAAGCTGCTAGCATCAGAGTAGTTATTAAAACAAACCCTTCCCGCCTGTGCTGCGCACACTTCATCTAGTTCCATACACAGACCTAGAGCAGGGCTGAACACAGACCAATGCTGTTGAAGAACGCGACTCTTCCGCTTGTGGATGTTCAGAGACTCCTGGATCCTGCCTCAGCTTCCCAGCACCCCACAACCCAATAGCAGCATGGTGCTGCCTTAAGCTCCTAGCAAAAATTGGGTGAATATGGCTCATAATCCAAGCTTAAGTGGATTTATGGGGTGAAGAGGCAATCCTCCTTCTGTGCGTTTCACAGCACTGCTTGGAAAGAAAATTGATGCGTGATTGTATTAAACCTTCCCTCTGCTTCAAGTCCTGCATCATACTGGAAAACAACATGTCCTTGTGGGGCGCTGAGCGCTGGCCCTTGTGAAGCACTAGGCACCATACAACATCAAAATCTGATACAGGACTACACTGGGAAAGTCTTGTCTTAACTAAACTTTAAGTAATGGACTTCTAAGTAATTCTAGTTAGTGGCTTTCTCTGAGTTTTCCACCATGGGCTGGGGTGGACATGAGGCTTCTTTTTTTGCAGGAGCAATTTTGAATTCAAAGAATTGTGAGAGGAACCTGCAATTCTCTCATGCAGGTGAAATTAGAGAGAGAAAGATATGACTCATTGGTGGGGCAAATTGAGCCTGCCAGCTGGGCTTCATTCAGCTGAAAAATATGCCCCCGTGGCTGCAGAGAAGCCAACCAGAACTAACCAGAGGGGTGCAAATCTTCCAGTCAAACTGCAAATTGGGAACAACAAAGCAAATCATTCAGGTAGAAGGCATGCAAAATGCAATTGGTTCTCTTGCGCTTTACCTTGAATGGATTAAATCTGGCACTCAGTGCGCAAACCCACGAGTGCTTGAACGGTAGTAAGCTGGCATAAGGCTGGCTATAATTAGAAGTGATATCTGCTCAGAATTAAAGTGCCAAATGTGCCTTCAGGTGTATTCATTCTCCATCTTGCTTTTTAGTCCAGGCCTGACACATTTGGGATTCTTGCCACAGGAACTGTACCAAATGACTCACTCACAGTGGTAGCTGTGTGCTGAAGACTGCATCCTACAGAATCAGTGGGCCTGGAGTTCAACATGATAGGCAAAACCTCAGGAGATTGACATATGGTCACTTGGCTCCAATAAGTTCCTTCAAACTTGAGAAATTGTCTAAAATTTTTTCTTGCTTTCTTTCTTTCTTTCTTTCTTTCTTTCTTTCTTTCTTTCTTTCTTTCTTTCTTTCTTTCTTTCTTTCTTTCTTTCTTTCTTTCTTTCTTTCTTTCTTTCTCTTTCTTTTTCTTTCTATCTTTCTTTCTATCTTTCTTTCTATCTATCTTTCTTTCTTTCTTTTTGTCTTGCTGGAGAAGGAAAGGGAAGAAGCAAACACCTTCTCCCTCATGGAGAGGCTTCCTTTTCGTTTCCAAAGAAACCCATGTGTGTAGGGCTGGTATGAACTGGTTGTACCTGGATATGTTTGGATGTGGTTCATGCTGTGTGCAGGGGATTTAAAAAACTTTTCTGTACTATCAACGGAATCCATCCAAGCAGATGTTTGCTCAGCCTGCCTCCAAGTTGGCCAACCTGACTTTAATGCATTAGACAATACAAAATGGCAGGTTCCAGCATTTTGTAAGCCCAGGAATCTTTTAACACCTGTTAGTCTTTTAGAAACGATTTTATGGCTTTTATAGCATCTTGTGCTGTTGTGCTTGACATGTGGGGAACAGAGAGGAAGACCTACTCTTCACACAATTCCCCTCAGATCAGATTGATAATATGTATTGAATGATGTTGCTTGAATCAATGCAAATTGATTGAGGGCCTCAGAGCATCTTGAAGATAACAGGAGAAGAGAGACCAATTTCCTGAAGGGATGTTCATGGCCATTTTTATAGTGCTGCACAACTTCAGCCCAAAAGGAAAAGCTTGCAGGTCTTTGAGAGGATGACACACGTTGGCTTGAAATTGAGAGCCTGTGTGAGACAGTTAACGATGCTCCCTAAGAACCATTATCCCTCTTATTTCTTTTATCTCCTCTAACTGCTAATAAATTATGTTGACCATCAGATTCTGGTCAGTGGGGAGTCTTAAAAAAAACCCAAACAACTTGGTTGTCTTAATGAGGAAGTAGGGAGGGGAGAGAAGAAGGGAGGGATTTTTAGTGGAGAAAACAAATATCACCAAGACACAGGGCCATTTATTTTTCAGCCTGATTGTACGCAAAGCCAGGGAACCCAAAGAACCAAGCTGCCCTCGCTGCATTTCTGTCCATCTCCTCCATCCTGCTCATAGTCGGAAGCAGCTCACAGAGCTGTCTTTGTGATAAAGCTTACAAGCAAATTGGACAGGGTGTCAGGCTGGCTATGAAATATGACAAATTAACAGCCGAGGCTGCTACTGCCCTGGTTACAGACACTTCATTTAGAAGTTATCATGTTACTGGATGCTTTCTGTAATTTGTGATGATACTGATTGTGATGAATTGCAAGATCCAGGTAAAAATTTCATCCCGCTCCTGAAGCTGAATATTAAGGGAGGAAACGGTTGTCAATACTGCGCCACTTAACTCCAGGCCCCAAATGAGAAAAGATCTCATAATAACAATAAAATTCTCAGTCACTGAGCAATGTAATTAAATTAAGCTAATTACATTACAATTAGCAAATCTTTAATTTATTTTTAATGCACTGATTAAACATTATGTGGTAACCATAAAGCTTTCTGAACGATAATCCTGTTGGGTAAGCATTGACACCAACCTGGGGTCATTGCTTCATGCTAGACTATTTCCTGAAGTAATAAATAATTGCTTTTTAGATCTGACTTGAAAAGGTTTCCATACAAATACTTCAGTCTCTTAATTTATTCCCTTCCTTCCCTTTACCTTGATGTCTGATAACAGAAAAACGAATGCTACACATTCCAGTCCATTCTGTCCGTACTGTGGATTATTTGCATGCTCATTGGATTGTTTGTTTTTTAAAGCTGGCAGTTATCTCAAAGGACCCAAAGAAGTCCTTATCAGCTGATTCAGTAGTGGTTTATCAGACATTCTTCCTCATTTCTCTAGGACTGCCTGTGAGAAAGGGATGGGGAACATGGCTCCTTGCAAGCTCTGCATCCCAAATGTGGCTGCATCTTGGACCAGATAAAACAGGGAAATTATGCATGTTAAATGTAACTGAAAGGAAATTCAAGACCTGAGTGTAAAGCTCCCTGAAACCCATGTTTGGCTGCAATCTGCTCTTACAGGCACTTGGACTGGGCAGGTGCTTCACTCTTTGCTATTAAAGTTCTCAAGGCATCTAATGCCGCTTGGACGTGCGCCTAACCAGTGCTTCTCCCTTGACCAGGCTGTACAGCGGTGTATTTATGTGACATTTAAGTCGGATTAGAAAACATGAACAGTGTATTCATCCACTTATCTTGTTGCAGGGCTCAGTCTCACAAGGACACCTTGAATCTGCCTGCTGCGCTCTGCCAGATCTGGTCCTTCTGTGACCATTAGGCCAAATGTTTCTTCTTTCTTATCATGTTTTGTCTTTCACATCCAACAAATATATACATATATATTTCCTATAAAGCACGATTGCTTTGTGAAGAGCAGGGAAGGGTGGTCTTTCTACCTCAAATGCCTTATCATCAAGGTGACTGAAAGCTCTCTGCACAAAGAAGCAAAGGGGACAGTGCACTTTGGGTGGGACTATTCAACTGTGACAAAAGTTGGTGGATTCCAGTGACGTAGGTTCTTTTTCTGACCATCCTGTGTGAGCTTGCTCAGATCTGCAGGAAAGAGGCATCCAAAGTGGGAAAATGCACAATGTAAAATAAATAAGAGCTAGAGAGAAGAGGGGTTGTGACTGCACTCCCATCTAGGATTTTCCCAGAGGTAGCCTACCGTGGATCCTTCCTCAGTTTATGACTTTTAAAGTGCAGGTTCAGAGCTATGCAGATCATGGCCAAATACTATGATCTTAAAAAAAACTGCCCCAGCAGAGCATTTCCCCTGTCTGCTGGATGAGGTGAGGTGTGAAGGGGGTGCAGGAATTGGTGCATCCCCAAACCCTGCCTGTGCCACACCGCTGTGCCTACTGAGGTGATGCCTGCTGAGCTGGAGCCGTGTTGGGCTGTGCCAGTACCTGCTCAACCCTAGTGAGAAGAATGAGCTTTTTGTCCTGTGTCAGCTTTACTGATGTAAAGCATCTACCGAGCTCCTGGACATGAGCTAGTACCTCTGCAGGGCTCTCTGCTTCTCAGAGTAGATGTATTAACTCCACTGCCATTAGCTCCAGGCTCTCGTATGGCAAGCACCAAGGCACAGACATAGACACGTGTCATAGCTTGGGTTTTCTTGGGTGTGGTCCTTGATGTATAAGGACCACATGTAATTGGATAATGCACCTTGAGCTCTGCAGGTGACTCAAGAGTGTGGGACTGGCCTCTCTACCTGCATTTGGCATCAGTGAGAAGCAGCCCCGTAGACAAATTGAAGCTCACTGCCATGCTAAACACACCAAAAGGAAATGGCTAGGCTGGCAGAGCAGGGAGTAGAGTGTACTTAAAACTGTGAACATCTGGGGCCTTTTTACCTGTTTAAAATGTTGCAAAATTTTTCTGTTAGCACTGAATATTATATTAAAAAAAAATGAAAAATGTGGGTTTTTGCATCTCACACATAAACAGAGCAATAGATCAGGGCTCTGTGTGGAGTGGCCTGCAGTCCTTGTTTTGTTTGTGTGGGACCTCAAACAACGGCTGTGTTTATTTTTTCCTAATAATCCCTCTAATAGCATGGAAAAAGAAGGCACAGATTGTGCCTTTTTTTTTTTTTTTAGATTTGCAATAATTCATGTTTCTTTTCTGTGGAATGAATTTCCCAACCATAATACCGCACGTTGAGTGTATCTGGAAAGGATGCTGCCTTGTTCGATGAACTGAATTGTGCACACAGTTGGAGACTCTGACAGTGCCAGCATCAGTGAATGCAAGTTGCATAAAAAGGAGGCAGCATCATTCATGACACTAATGAACAGTCCTTCCTCGTCTATCAGAGAAATCTTTCCCAGGGATAACGATTCTCCTAGCATTTTCTTAGCCATAAAAGAAGAGATTGTGTTGGGTGTTTGGTTGTGTATGAAACTTTCAGGAGGATTCTTAGGCTGGGAACAAAAATCAATGTTTCTGTGATACTGTATTGGCTAAATACTTAGACCAGAGAAAAAAGATTTTGTTCTGACTGCACAGTGAACTTCTTGTTTGGCTTTGCTGCTACAAGATTGTGAAAATAGTGTGAAATTTAAGGGGACATATTTGATTCTGAGCAAGTCTGCCAGCAAGTTCTAGTCATTTATTGCAACCGTGATGTACCTGGTTCACTTGTATAATCCTACAGCTTTAAGTAACTCTAACTTCATTGATTTCACTGGAATCTCAAGAGTAAAAGGGGAAAATTGGCGTGGCACAGCAGTGATTCAGCTTTAATGTATTTCCTCATTCTTCTCCAGGTATTTATTATCCTTTAAGAGGCATCCACTTTAAATCTTTCTTATTACTTGAAAAAAGTCCCCTAAGATATGAATATCCCCAGTACACAAAGCAGAAGGGTCCCTGGGGGTCTATTCTACAAAATGACAATTAAACAAGATCTAAACCATGGGCTTGATCATAACAGCGATTAAGGGAATGATTCTTTCTTTAAACTACTGAAATAAAAGCTAAAGCATAGGTGCAGTTTTCTCAAAAAGGTGTGATTTGCCTTGCATAGCTCTATTAGCACTGTTGAATAAATTCAGCCTGTACCTACTTATTTATCAGCATAAATTACATCAGCCCTTGTCAGTGCAATCCTACTAGTGTAGACTAGAGCTCAACCCACAGTTCCAGCTATTTCATTCATTTTACTCTGCCCCTGAAATATTTTGCTCTTTGGTTTTGGGGTGGTCTGTTTGACTCATGCCCTTTGCGTGTATTTCTGTGCAAGCCCATATCACACCTAATAGGCTTTTCCTTCATTCACCCTGTAATGTTCTAATTTCCCAGTACTTTGGGAGTGGCTCCAGTGCTGCAAAGTTAGAGCCCAGTTCACACTCATTTGTGGGTAATCACATCAGTTTTAATGGGCTACGTGTTTGTTCTAAGATTTAAATGGGTGCACAATGCATTTAAAGAGACTCACAGAGATAGATTTCTCTAGGAGAATGTGTTTGTGTTTGTGATAGCACCATAATGATTTGGATTATAGCAGAAAAAGAGCGTTTGAAGCTTGCCTTTTGGTGAGAGAGGAAAAGTCAAACCTTTAACAGCAGGTAGCACCCATCATCTGGCTTTCTCCACTTCCTCAAGACACGCTAGCATCTTCAACAGAGATGGATTTAAATTTAAAAATAAAAAGAGGCCTGCATCATGAATGAACGATTTGATATGTCTTATTCAAAGAAATATATTTTGTGACTGACTATGATTAGGTTATAGGCTACTTCTCTTTAAAGAAAATT
The DNA here is from genome assembly GCA_013399135.1 of Heliornis fulica. Classification (NCBI taxonomy): domain Eukaryota; kingdom Metazoa; phylum Chordata; class Aves; order Gruiformes; family Heliornithidae; genus Heliornis; species Heliornis fulica. The sequence continues at coordinate 143,915 of VXBZ01012570.1, read as the reverse complement.
TGCTACATACTGTGCATTTGTATCGGGCACAAGGCTTTTATCACTGGAGGAAATCTCTTTAAAGGACCAGAGCAAATCCCTCACACTGGTGAAGTATCTGTAATTCTTGATCTCCCACGCATGACTGATTTCCACAGGAGTGAAGCTTTTGTGATCCATGCATTAGCAATAGGCAACTACAGCCACAGTAATTAAGTGGTTTAAATCTACTGTCCTATATAGATCCACTTTGATTGCTTTCTCGCTTACTGTTCTTACTGTTCTTGTTAGTAGACTCCAGAAATTAACACTTTGGTAGACGCTGGAAAAACCAGGCTGTACTTTCCTAAATTTCTGCTGTAATATGGACCCTGTTAGAAAACAAGCCGTTTACTGGCATCGAGTTTGCATTCATACAGTAATAATATTTATGCTCTCAATAACTGCAAATTACAAAGTGTGATGCCAATTCAAGCAGAGATACTATTTGTGCTATTTTGTCAGCAAGTTTTTGTTAGTTTGTTGGGTTTCACAGAATTAATGGGCTGCTTTGAGTAAAAAGTATGAAGCATTTTTCAGTGGGTAATACACACTTGTAAGACTAGCAGGTTGTTTCAAGTTGTGCCCTCGTTCTCTGACCAGTAAAGGCAATTGTTATGACTGGAAGAATATTGACTTATGACGTGGGATGCTGTTGTTGAAAACAGCCCTTCAGATTTTGTCCCTCTGCTTTGTTGTGTCATAAGCCAAATAACTGAAAATCATTGTTATTTCTCTACAGGTCCCGTAGTCTTGCAGATCAGCTTCCTGTCTAGAGGAAAAATCATGTTTTTTTCGGTCTCCAGTATTTTTGTTTACAAAAGACGGTAAATCTTATCTTAGTCTCTCACAGGAATGTGAAAGCTTATAACCCTCTTCCCCCCCTCCTTTGTTCCCAAACCCCTGAGCTTTTCACCTGGGAAACCCTTCTAGGTCAAAGCTCCTCCTCTGAGACCATATGACCTTTAAAGGTGGGCTTGAACCTTTTTTATGCAGCTGCTCTGCAATACAAATGAACCTCAAAGCTTTAGCAGCCAGACAAAGAAGAGGTCTTTAACCCACACAGTCTCTGTAAGGGGGGTCATTTATGCTTAAATGACCTCTAATGGGCAAGTGATGAGTACTGTTCAGCACAATATTAATGGGCAGGCAGGAGCACAGAGGAAGGGGTAGGATGGATGTTTGCATGTTTCCATACCTTACAAAGCAAAAAGGGGTGGGCAAACTTACCTACTCCTTTCCCAAAGGACAGCCAATAGCATCCGAGTGCTTCAAAAGCGCTATCACTTTTGTCGATTTATTTCATTGAAATGAAAAGAAGTCTAAATTCACATTTAATTAGATAAGTTTAGATTTATTTGGATTGTATAGTCCCGCTGATATGAAGGTGAGGAGAAGTAGAAAATTTACTTTATTTCCAATGATCTGATGGCCATTTCCATGGAAACAGAAATGGAACCAGGAACCAAACATAAGCAGCCACAGCCCTGGTTAATTGCCCATGGCTGCTTTCTGTTTCCACTTCTATAGTGCTGAACTCTGTGTTTTCAACTGACCCTGTTACTATAAAGCAGTGTGTGTGTGTGAGAGTGGAGACTGGACATGGGAAGGCGGAGAGGGGAAAGATCTGAGAGGCAGTCTGCAGGCTCTCCCGACTAACCAGTAAAGAAATCACCTTTAAGGTCTTGTTTACTTGACTGGGAAAAAATCGAGAAGTAGCATCAGCAAAACTAATTTTAATTAAGTTATCGCTATGAGCCTGGTGGTAAAACAACTCTTAATGATGATCAATGTAAATCTGGAATTGCTCCATGGAAGTCAATATCAGTCTATCAGGTATTAAGAACAGACTCTGGCCTGTAATGAGAAATGCAAAGAAATATTAACAGAAAGTATGTTTCTGCACTCATTAGGGCAGTGACAGAAGTAGTGTAAGGAGCCAGATTTTCTTCACTGGACAAACTTTGATAGGCCTACCCAAAGGTAGGTGGCCACATTCAACGACGAAATAAAAATTGAATATGGGACACAAACCACAAGCAAATCTATTTCCAGGCCGCAAAACTGTTGCGTTTGTTCGTTAAAGTAATCAAGCGCCTCTGCACTCTCAAATTTGGCCTAAAACCAGGAGCAGAAAACTACATTAAAAACAATACTCTGTGTTCTTATTGTTTCCAAAACCAGACCCCCCAACAGGAAGCAATGATCCCCAGAGGTTCGGCTTCATGGAAACCAAACCAGATCTCAGGCCTTTTGAGGTTTACCCATCTCCCGTAATCATGTTGGCTTCTGTCCTGTAACAGATTTCGTGCTGATACAGAACAGCTCGTTCTAACCTAAGCAAGCTATAAACTCACAAAAGGCTGCTGTTCAGGAGAGGGTAAAATGCCTTGTATAAGAAAAGAGGTGTTTGGCGTTTTGTCTTTTTTTGCCCCCCATGTTTTGTGGAATACTGAAAATAATCCAGCATTGATTTTTGAAATGGAAAATACGGAAAGAGAAAACAGGTTGGGGAGGGGGAGGGTAAAGGGTCTGTGTTATAAAAGATGGACATGTCCTTAAGCTTTGGGAAAGGGTAGGCTTGAATCATAGCAGCCTCTTCCTCCTAGTCTCACATCCTACCACTATTCAGTGCGAGTCGGCAAAGACTCAGTGCCTGCCACGTGAGCACTCCCTTTCCACAGTGCCCTTTGGTGTAGATGCTACCTTCCTTTGCATGTTACACTTGGATCCACCAACTGGTAGGAGGTGATGATGGAGATCAAAATATGCCAACAGCAAGCATTGAAAGAACAACTGCCAAAGGCGTACAAACCTTTACAAATGTTATTCCATCAGTATGCACTGTGGTTTTGAAATGCACTCGCATTTTCTTCCTCAAATCTTTCCACTCCATTTTAACACTGCCTGGGTTATCATGGGAAAGAAATGGCGATTTTAACCTGGGCAATTTGTTCATAGCTTTTGGAAGAGCTTTCCCGATTGTCTCATTTTATATTGCTTGATAGATTGAGCGAGAATTGTTTCAGGTGCGCAAAGTCAAAAGATCAGATGTAAGTGGTGAGGGACGTCTGACTGCAGCTGGAGTGTGGACAGGCCAGATGGCTGTTGAGGAAGGAGGTGGAAATCTGGGGAATTCTAATGATGAGAAGCTCTGAAAGAGTCCTGGGACGCAGAAAACTAAGGTTTCTGGGAGGTTTAGCAATCAGTCTCCATGCAGCTAGTGCAGGGCATTCTCACACATACAGTTGCATTTTATGGCACATGCGTGGAATTCAAGTTGGAGCAAAAATGTCTGTTCCGATGCAGTGCACAGCTTTTGAAATCACACTGAGCCAAATCTGTCTAAGGAAGAGTAAGGAACACTGGTTTTACAGATTTCCATCATTTCCAAAATGGACAGTTTAAAATCATACGTAGCTTTGACTAAAACCCTATATTTACAGAAGACAAAATCATATGGAAAACCCTAGATCTCTGTGTGCCAGAAAGCACATTTTCTCCATTTTCTCACACCTCATTACCCCATTGACTTGGTGGTGGTTTGCCATCCTTTCACACAAACGCAAAAGACTCTTTGTGGCATAAGGGAAAATCAGGCTCTGTGTGCAAATATCTCGGTGCTATACTTTGCAGCAGAGAAATACCAGATGCAATATGGTTTTCTGTAGATATTGATTACCCACATACCAGCAGTGACCCCAAGCAGGGTGCAGTGAAGATGGGCTCTGACAAGTTATGGCAGTCACATTCCAAAGTGAGATGGAGATACGGGTTGCTCTCTGTGTGGCACATGCCCCTGCATCTGACACTTGTGTCAGATATGTCCAACCCCCTTTATTGTCTATGGTTTTGCTCAACAGACACATACGCAGATCAGCAGTCCAAAGTAAAGGCAGGGGATGACTTCACTGCATTCAAATGCCTGTTGCACTTCAAGTGTCAAGCACAGTGGTTGTAGCTTTGGGGTTGTATTGAGCCTAGAACATATTCAGCTTTGGTCCTTCCTCAGATGTTCAATGGCTGTTTTGTGTGGTTACTGCAGGTAAGAGTACTGCTTCACTTTCATGTGCTTCAACTTCTGCTGATAAATATACAAATTCCTCATTTTTTCCTACTTCGGCACTAATCCTGGAAGAAGAATGAAACAAAACGAAAACCAAAAACAAAAGGAGAAAAGAAAAAGGGGGAAACAAAAAAAAAAGGTGGAATACAAAAGTTAGAGCTTTCCATGTATATAGGGAATCTGTATGCAGCATCTGGTGCTAACATGGAAAGCCCAGCAAGTTATGTCATCTAGTTGAGTGTCTGGGAACAAGAGTGCAACAAAACAAAACAAAACAAAACAAAACAAAACAAAACAAAACAAAACAAAACAAAACAAAACAAAACAAAACGGTGTGGAGATTGCAAATCTAAACCATGGATTTCCTGTGAGTGGGAAGGTACACCTTAGAGACTTACTTGACTTTGTACATACTTATCAAATATTAGAGTCATTAAATACCTTGTCTCTTAGAGGCCAAGCAGTTAAGATATTATTGAACTTTAGACTGTAATACTCAAACATGTAGGAAGAGGCCATGTTGAATGAGTCTGGGTGGGTTTTTTTTTTCTTTCCAATTTTTCACAGTAGCTGCTTCTGCTTTGTTCTATCATATTAAAGGACAGGAAGACTTTCAGAGCACAGAGCTCCCAAAACAGGAGAGAGACTTGATTTCAAAGTGAAGAGCAGGTAACTGCCAGTACAGGAGCCTGCAGGTTAATTGGGTATCCTGACCCAGACAAAACTCAAAAGAGAGAGCGGTTCAATTCTTTCATTTTGTACATGAAAAATTGCTGTTTGTGTTGCACGGAGTTCAGTTTAATCAGCCCTGTGAGCTACTGTGGTATCATGAAGTGGATCACCCCTTCCCAGGAAGGAGGAGGAGAGCTATAGAGGAGACCCATGAGAATTAAAAGATGGTAACTTAAAAAAAAAGAGTGAAGTTACTGATTTTGAAAGGCACCAGATTAGCAGCACAGGAAATGGCCTCCTTTATTTAATCATACCTAAGTGCTTTGAGATAGATTCTTACTCCTTTTATCTTGATGTGTAGCACATCTCCATGATGGGCACAGCATCTGTTGGGGCAGCTGTGTAGGAGAGATAGGGGTCAAGCCTTAGGTAAACCTAGCCAGGCCTGTCAGCAGCATGAGGCGGATAAGCACAGCGTTGTTCCTCTGCCACCATGTCCCCTATCTACACATCTTGAGGTCAGCCTAGGAAAAAAACTGCAAAGGAAAAAAAAACTGCAAAGGAAAAAAGGTGTTTTAAGTGGTGTGCTGTAGCAGATTTGCAACTGAAGAGCTAAAATAAACTGAGACTTAGTGCTACCTAAACACTTTCAGATGAAAGGTGATGACCTTCCTTGGGACTACGTAGTTTCAGAGGACTGTAAAAAAAGGTATGTGAGATGCCATGAACACGGCCCATGCTGTAGTCTATCCATCTGCTCTCTCCACAACTGTCTCACAGACAGTCTGCTAAGACCAAGTGCCTACTCGGTATCTGAATCTCAGCATCCTCTGGAGGGTACACTCCAACCATGGCCACAGATGTATCTGCAGACTTGTAAGGTAAAGACTTCAGCTGGCACTCAAAATTACTCTGTAGGATCAGCAGTAACAGCCTGTGGTCAGAGCCTTTAACTTTGGGCACAATTCTAGTAGAATTAGGTGGTAAGGGCTCACTCTGAGTGGGGATATTGCAGATTGGTCCTGCATCAAATAGCACCCTTAATTCACAAAGTCTGGCCCAGAAGTGGTGCCGGAGTGCTGCCTGACCACTGTGACACCTAGACTAAGGGTGAAGACCTGCAGGATGAGGTAGAGAGTCTTAGGTGGGTACAAGATAGTTATGGATGTCCTGCATTCTTCTGTCCCCTGAAGCTGACTTCAGGGACAGTGTGTATTTCTTGGAGTGCAGAGGCTTTCCACTATTGGAGTGTTCTGGGTGTTTTCTCCACAAGTGGGTGAACATAAGAAAGGGGGTATAATACTGGAGGACAGTAAGACTGCTTGAGTCCCAGGCATGCATGACAAAGATACACAGGGACACGTTTTTATGTAGAGTAAAAAAGTCTTTATGTTCCAGGGGTGGTTAATGGTTTGTTCCCATCTTTCCCACTGATGGATTTGCTTCTGGCAGAAGCTGCTCTGCATTTGGAAGTGCACCTATTTCTTCCTTCCCCCTTTCCACTGCCTTGTTTGTCTCTTTGTGAACTGCTTCCAGACCCTGTCCCTAGAACAGGTCAGAACTTGTTGCCTCTCACCTCTCCGCCTCACCCCCCAGGAAGTCCGAGAAGCATTTTTAAGCATGTTTCTGCTCTTCAGGTCTATATGAGAGTGGATCTCACTCAAGGTGCATATATCCAAGCACGGATTTTTCAAAACAGCAGCAGCCCTGGGCTGTCTGCTTCCCTGCATAGTTAGTCAAGGATAAGAAAAAGGCAGGTGTGATGTTGCTCTTGCTCAATTTCTTCACCTTCAATGGCTATTGGTGACATGAAAAGTTAGAAATTGTCCTATTTGCTCTTTGTACTGAACTTCAGATTCATCAATTATTGACCAAGAGGCAAGAAAAAAAACCCCAAAAGACTGGAGTAGACTGGAGGCAGTCCTTTGGATCAATTGGGATCAAACCATTATATGCACAGTATCTTGCCATTTGGCCCCCTCATAAACAAGAATATCTTTATAAGATGCCTGACAGTGGCAGTCACCTACCTAAGAATGCATGGCATTCAGATCATATAAATATGCACATCTTTCTCCATCCCATTAGTTGTTGCTAATTCTTTCGCAGCCTATGGGGCTAATGACTAACTCCAGATCAGTAAAATCTTAGTTCCCTGTTGGCAGATTTCCTCTATTGCAAATGCTTCTCTTCCTGTGGGTATCAAAATGATTCCAACACTCCATAATTAGATCTCATGCCAGCCTAATGTATGTGAATTTGCCTTTTGGATTTAGTCTGCAACCTCATTAGCTCTGAGTCTGTTCTCAGATAAGACATTGGATAGACAGGAAACTCTAGGTGCCACATCTTGTTGCAGAACTGGCTTGGCGGCTCAAACATAAAAATACATGGGAAAGCTTCTCCATGATAAGGACCTTAATCACAGCCACATCACTAACACACTGGAGCTAATTTTTTTACCACCTTTGTAGTTGGAGATCTTTGGCCCAGGAACTATGTTATGAAATTACATACAAATTTCCTGGAGGTGGGAGGTACAGAAGTGGCCTGAACAGCATTCTGATCTCAAGCCCCAGCAGAATGATTCTTCATAGAGTCATTACAGATGTATATTGAGAAAGACCGTCGCCATGAAGGCTTCACTCTCAGACTCGAATGATATCCACCTGGGGAATCCCAGTCATCTTCAGGAGCCAAAAAGAAAAAAAAAAAAAAAGCAGCAACTTCCTAAGGATGCAATCCATAAGTAGTAAATATGGACTCTGCATGTGAGGGCAACAGTGGGAAGACTCCAGAACAGATTTGTTCACCTCCAAGAGTAAGGGCTTCTGCTCCAAAGCAGTCCAGGTCCAGGATTGTTATTGGATTGTTTTTCTCCTGCTGAGCCCTTTCCAGTAGCTCCTCTGATTCCCAGGGTAATCTGGAAGATCAAAAAGAGACAAAGACATGATCATTCTCCATCTCTGCATTGGCCAAGACAGTTTTGGCTGACAGACTTAGTACAGATGGTCATCAGTCTCTGATCCAGCTCCTGGACTGCCTGGACCTGATCTCACAGCCCTGCAGCCAGATACTCTGTCCAGACTCAGAGTCACTGCACCTGACGACACTGCTGTTGCTTGGCTGAGTAGCACTGAGAGACACAGATCCCGACATCTGTAGGGATCCTGACACAGTGTAGAAAAACATGTAATGAAATATATTTGTCCAAGTGGAGAAAGTTTTCTTTATAGGCAGTCCAAAATTGACTGATCTGACCTTGCTACCAAAGGCATTTCTCTGTATTTAGAACAAGCTGCCTTTGTTCATCTTGGTTTGAACTGATTTGCACATGCCACCTGCTTATTTAATTATTCTTGGTCTTTTCTGAGAGCTCTTGCCCAGCAGCCAGAGACAAGACTTTGGCTTTGTATCTAGAATTAACATCCCCAAGACTCTTAAAATATCTCTTGGAATATTTCTTATATGGCTTGCATTTTACCTCATTTTGAAGACCATCTTTCCATCAGCTAAACCACCAGGTTGATCCCAACTTTCTCTCCTAAAGTCTTCCTCTAAATTCTGTCATCTAAACTATTCCCGAAGCCAGGTTTGATACCAGAAGAAAAGCCCCCTGTAAAAAAGTGACAACGTCACCCTGGTGTTAGCTGACTGGTGATGTTTTCTTCCAAGACTAACTCAACTTTCTTCACCTGCTTTGGAAATGAACCTAAATCCAAGGTTTGGCCAGAAGACTACTGAGTACAATTCCCAAAGAAAACTTTTATGACTTCAGTCCATGTTCTTTGACTGAAGGTGAAGCAGAGTCTAATTACTTTGGTGTTCTGTCCAACCTTTCGGTGACATCTCTGTTATTTGGAGATTTTGGGAAAGGTGGTGCACCTTTAGAAGCCTCCCAAGACTGTGTCTGATTTCTGCAGCTTATGCTGTCACAAATCCAGAGCTTCCAGCCTTCTTGTCAACTAGAATGACTGTATTTTCTTAGTACTTACTGAAGACCTAAAACAGCTTCTGAAAATGTTATTTCTTGATTTTCACTCAGCTCTGTTTGAAAAGATCTAGGCCTTATGCTGGAATAGAAACTACACTGAGTTTTGAAACACTTAGGGACCGTGAATCAGCTAAGCCTCTGATTGACTTCTGCTGCTTTGATTTCCATGGAGCCACACTAGAATCAACCCAGACAGAGGTTTTGGCCCTGGCTATGTCTTCAGGGCTATACTCAGCTCTTACACTGATGTTTCACAGGAAAAGACATTTCAATTCCTTCACTTTATTTTATTTTAAACGTCTGTAGCTTTCTTGCTCTTTAATCTGCAAAATTTGGCTTAGTGCATTGAGAATGATGTCACCAAACAGGAGCCTGAGCTCCAGCTGATTCTTTTGTAAAAACAATTTCTGCTTTGGTTTAATTTATGGCAGTCGACGACTAGCTGGTTTGGCTTACCGGCTATGCTCTGACAGCTGCTAATAAAGGTGAATTTCATGAAGGGTATCATGAAGGACCTTTTCCTTTCTGGCAACAGGACTTACTTTGCTCAGTATAAATGAAATCCTTTTGTTCACCGACACGATTTCCACTGAATCATTTTCCCATGGAATGCTAAATACTGGGATAGGTGAGAGTTGGAACTGGAATTGGTGATTCCTTTCATTGACTGCAAATGAGCCATTATCCAGCCGGTGTCACCTGTCAGTGCTCCCAAACAGTGTAGGAGCAGTTGCTTAAGGTTGGTCTCGTTGCAGGGTTATAGACAGATGATAGAGCTGGAGCTATCATCTATATCTATTAAGCTATCTATGTGATAGAGCCACCTATACCTCAGCAGTGAAATCTTCCCCAGAGCTCTGTTTCCACAGTGGGATCCGCACTGCATCCATTGGGCTGAGCTGCGCTGTCAACGGAGCTCCATTTCTTGAACAAAGATGGCAGGATCTCACAAAGAGAGAGAAATGACGAGGAGGTCTGGGTGACTTTATTGAACGTTATGACATGTAAGTGCCAAAGAGCTTGTTACAGCACAGAAAATCCCCTCTGCTAGCGACTTCATTTGCGCTCCAGCGCTATTCCGTTGCAGGGCCCATAAAGCAGATTGCTAACAAAAAGGTTATTCAGAGGGTTTCTTTCAATAAACCCAAAGGTAACAAGTTTCCACTGAGCAGATGTCATGAGACTGAGCTGTGCTCTGGAAAACTGCCGAGATATTTTAAAATAACGCTTTCTTATTAACCTAAGTACAATACTAAAAGTCTTTTAAAATAAAACTTTCCAGATGCCACCTGCATCTGAGATGCTAATAGGATGAATGCCAGTAAGCCCACTAATACTGGAAATGCTCTTAAGGAGCAGCTACAACTGATTGTACTGGCACAAACAAATCAAAAACTAATTTATGTATTCCTGCAGCTGCATCTCCAGCCAAAGCAGAGGCAGGAGTCAGGACCAATTCACAGCTGACTAATGTTGCCTCGTTCTTTGCAGATTTCTGGCATTTAAATGTAATTAAGATTTATTGTTTGCTAACTCGCAGGTCAGAACAAGCACTGCAATATGGATAACTTTTTGTCTACTAGTCAAATGCCTGTTAGGAGGAATCATCAAACCTTCCAAGCAGAACAGGACAGAAATAAATAACACTGTTATCCTCATTTCATCTGACTCCTGTGATCCCAGCAAGATCAAGAAGGGCTGAGTATAATAGCACTGGGCAGTACGTCAGGGAAACAAACTGCCCATGGTGGAGCAGAGTACACACTTCTGCCTGTGTGGCAGCACAGGCTATGTATGGTAGGCATACTGTAAAAACTTGCATGGTTTTGCTCCTTGCCCGACTGACCTACCACCATCTGTGCTACGCCCTTGTTTTATCCGGCCCCTGATGGCTTACAGTAGGATGCAGAAGACAACACAGGGCTCCCTCCCCCTCTGCTAGTCTGACCAGGTAGATGGAGGAAGCTATCACTGTAGCTTGACATCCCAGAAAGGAGGTAAGAAAGGGATCAGCTACTACTATAACCTGGCTGTGGAGATGATAAGGTGAGGCAGAAGGACGTGAGTTCGACACCACTGGTCTGAGGCTTCTATCATCAGCAGGTTTAGTTCATTCATTTCCATTATGTTGGCAGAACTATACACTGGCTGATGCCTGGGTCCTAAACATTCTTGGAGACAGAGTCAGTGTCAGGGAGGGTGAATATCTTTGTGATTCGCATGGAACTTTGGCTACCACAGACAGCATGAACTTGAAGCTGAAAGTCCAGCTGATGAGGAAAATACACAAAATCAGGCTCTCGTTCTTAGAACAATAGTTGATGTTTCTGTGTTCCTTACAGCTAAGAATCTCTAAACACTTCTTTTGGCATTAATAATTGAATCTTCCTGATTCAGCCGAGAGTTTACCTGTATGTGGCTGTCACTGCTGGACAGAGGGGTAAACGGAAACACAGGAGATAATGGATTAATTTCCTTTTTTTAAATTTTCTGTTAACTGGATGTTATTATCTGTGCAAAGAGGAGACAAATGTTATACCTCTGGGTTTCCAGGCAGCCTAATGAAGGCAGGCTTGGAGGTGTAATGAAGGAGGTTTGGTGCAAGGAACCGAGCTGGTTTGTCTTGGGTATCACAGGACAGGTGGGGTAAAGCTGCAAGCAAAGCCTAGCTTTCCTTTGCTGCTGCTGCCAAGCTTGATTGCTAGGTCTGCCTTGAATCTTTTGTAGTCATTTACATCCCTGCCAAGAAACCTCTACCAAATCAGGTGTTAGGTTTCTCCACCTCCATTCTCTTAATCCTGCTCATTCTTTCTTTCACCTCAAGTCTTTTTTCTAAGCTGAGTCCAAAATGCCAAGGAAGGACACAGGACAGGGATCAGGAAAGCTGTACAGATCCAGTTCGTTTACCCAGAAGTGCCAGCGCTGTAAACAAAACAGGCTGTCATACATCCTGGCACCAAAGGATGGAGCAGGAACATATCTGAATGTAATCACTTTCAGGAACTTCAGCAAATAACGAAGGGCTGACTAATATTAGGAGCCTCTCCCACAGTTCATTTACTGTGTAGCTCTGAGACACGCTTGGCAGATGAGAATGCACATCAAATGTTTTGATCTATGGTGGAACATTTTTCCTAATATTTTTTCAAAGTTTTTTTCCCTCAACTTTGTAATGTGACTCTGAAGATGGTCGTGCTGTATTTTTAAAGGAGACACTTTGTGTGTGTTTTTTAAGACCTTTTTGGAAAGGGGACGGAGGGTTGCATATTTTTTAACTCCAAAACCCAGATGTTCTTTAACAGAGAAAAATAGAATAACATACATTAATAGCTTGGAAAACAATGGCAATATTTAATTAACCTTTACAAATGCCTAATCTGTGAATCTGCACGTGTCAGCTCATCTTTAGAACAGAGTGACTGTGTGTGCCTTTGCCAAAATCAACATGCTTGTTCGGTGGATTTCTTCCACTGGGGATTCACATGAAGAACAAAAAAAGGAAAAAAAAAAAAAAGAAAGAAAGAAAAAATAAATTTTTTTTCAGTTGTTTGACTTGAAGCTTTCATGTGATCCAGATGACCTCGTCCGGGTTGATGTAGCCTGGTGCGCCACAGATCCAAGATCTGCATGTTCAAGGCTTGGCTCTCAGCCCTTAGTCATTGGACCAGACAGTCTGCAGGTCTTGTGGGATCATTAAAAACTTCAGTTTAGCAAGGGGGCTGTTACCTCTTCATCACTTTCTCTCTATATATTCCTTTAGCTTGGCTGATACCAACGCTTATCGTACCAGACCCTCTCTACCTGCCAAATCCTCTCCTTTCTGAATCCTTGAAGTAGGAGCACAGACTGAGGGAGGGAAAAAGGGTTGGTGAATGTTTGGCTCCTTTCAGAGCCCCCTGTTTCCCATCTGAGAGGAGTCCCCTGCTAAAACGGGATGGGCTGTATCCCTTCTCCAGCTGGCTCCCAGGTCTGCAAAGTGCAAGCAGATCGCAGAGTTTCTCAGCATGCAGGAGAGGTATCTGAAGCATAAGGCTCGTGGTGCATACGGGAGGAGTGGCAAGTACACCAGAAGGTGAAGAGATGGCTGGAAGCAACACTAATGCCCCTCCATCTGGAAAGATGAGTGCTGTTTAGTACGTCTGGAAAGCATTATTTCTGCAAATAGCTCAACCTCTTTCAGCTTAGAGGCAGGGATCCCTGCCTGCTGCCAAGTTTAGATCTCCCTGATGGCAATGTGGTAGGGGAGATGGTGAACAAGTGTACTAATGGCATAAAGCAGGAAAAAACAGCATCCAATACATCAGCTTAAGGTACATCAGGCATCTGCCCTTCTCCCAGAAGGAGACTGCGACTTCAAATTGCATTAAGACACACTTGTGTTTTATATCACGGGATCAACCCATATGATAAAAGTTTAATTGGGTGGGTGTGAAGGGGAATTTAGAAGTCGCTCAATTGATTGTTCCCAGTGATTTAGCTTCACAAGGGAGGTATGGGAAAGGATCAGCTCCAATCTACTATCATCACTGGATTTTTGTTGGAACTGTAGCCCTGCAAAGATCCAGCTTTACGTGAAGTTCATCTGCAAACACCGCAGGTGCTAGTTCATTTTTTCTGAAAGAAATGCCTGGCTCAAGCTTGTTCACAACCTTGATTGAAATTTGGAGACCAGAGGGGATCACTCGGCAAACCTCATCAGTTCTCTGGCTTTGTAGCAAAATCAAAATCAGTATGGTAGGGCTTTTCTCTAAATACCTTTGAATGGATAGAGATGTAGGGGCCCTTTTTTCATCCTTTAACCACATTAAGGCAACAGTCTCAAAAATCTATCAATCAGAAACACACTCCTCGTGTGAATTGCAAGCAGGACAATTTCCAAACTCCTTCTCATCAGTGTACAGCCTGTTTTCTAATGATATATATTCATGATCAATGTGGGATGCTGTGCGTGGTAATGAACAAGTTGTAATGCAGCTGATGTGTGAGGGTCTTGTGTGTATTCTCATGGGTCACTGTTGACCAGCCATCTGATATGTGCCAAGTTTGGATGAGACATGTGGTGTGCAAAGCTCATGAAGGATTTCTGGAAAAAATGTCGGTTTATTTGCAGCAGATTTGCACCTTGCCAAAAAAAAAAAAAAAAAAAAAATCCCCCGTGAAATTCAATAGATGTTTGAAATGTTTGTTTAGAAATGTAGGTTCACAATGTGTTTTAGAAGTCTCTTGGACTGGACTCCAGACCCTGAAATGCATTCTGGAAAAGCAGCCTATTCTCAGACTTGGAAATAAGGGTGCAAACCCCACTTTCTCACCAGTTCCAGGATAATTTTGTCACTGTTGTGATGGGTTTGTATACCTTTCAACAGATTTGAGGATGTTAACCTCAAAAATGTCTCTATGGTGTTTCTTTCTACATCTGTCCTGTGTATTGAATGAAAGCCTGTTTGAATATATTTGTTGAATTTTGTGTGACTTGAAGGACTACCCATGGATCATGTGTTTAAGTGTATGGAAGACTTCACAGGTCAAGACTGACATTTGTTCCTTTTTTGGAGTGAATTTAAAAATTGGCTGTGGTGATTTATGATAACTGTATATGCAAATGTGTGCATTCACTGGTAATATATCGTAGTTTTAAATGGAAGAAATAAAAATGCAAGGGATGAGTTTGAAACAGTAGAAATAACAAAATCTTTATATGCCCATTTTCCTTACTTAAAAAAGGGACCTTACTTCTTTTTATATTCTCTAGGAGCTTTCCACAGTTTTCACCAACATTGTTACAAAACTATTTGTCTTTTTTTTTTGCTTAATCTTAATGAAAAGTAAAATTCTCCATAAGGGCTTGTGGTTTTTTTTTCCAGGATATTTTTGTTTGGAGGCTTGTTTTGGGTTTGGGTTGGTTTGGGGTTGGTTTTTTTGGTTGTCAGTTTGTGTTTTGTTTTTGGTTTGGTTGGGGTTATTTTCTGTACAAAGTAAAAAGTCAGTGAGCATCCTGGTATAATATGATCAAAAATTTCCAATAATAAAGAAAAATGACTGACGCATTTTGCAAAGAATTTTTTTTGGATTAAAAGGGTTCTTTTCAAGTGAAAAGGCATGTCGTGCAAAAAATTCAATTAGTTCTAGTTTCAAGATCCCTATGGGCCGTATCCTGAATAGTTACTGAGACAAAGCTCCCATTGAAGTCACTGGGCATACTTCCTGATTAAAGCCTTCAGGACTAGGTCAACTGGGAGTTTTGCCTGAGTAAGCACTTCAGGATTTGAGTGTAAACACAGCCATTGGGGAATATATGGGTTAATACAGCAGCCTAATACATTCTCTGCATTCATAAGCTCTGCTTTATATAAGGGATGTGGATTCCTCTTCCTCCTGGTGAGGATGGCAGACATTTTATTTGCTGTAACCCGCAGTGCTGGTGCCCTTTCATTCGTATCACCAAAGCGGTGTTGTCTGGTTGGAGTCTTTCCCTGTTACCCTCTACCTCTCCCCTCCGAGAGTGAACCCCCTCCAAGCCAGTGTGAAGGCCAAACCAATTTTTTTTAATACAGTACCATGGCAGGAATCCCCCTGCCCCCTCCCAGCCAAGCCCTTTCTCCCAACCAGGCTGAGTTAGTCATGTCTGACTTCTCCTATTCACATTATGGCTACCCTTGTTGCTTTTTGGGTTTTGTTTTGCTTCCTTACTGTTGTTGTTTTTCAGCCAAAGCTGTCATTTATCATGAGAACAAGAGCAGCCATGTGTTGATTTTTCTGGATTCCTTTTGGACAGTGTCCCAGTGCTAATGAAGGCCCTTCCAAAGTGCTAAAGAGCTGGTGCCAAAATCAGTTACAGTGAAAACAATAGGGGAGTGGTGCACAGACAGCACATCTAGTGTGTGTGTGCGTGCATGCGTGTGTGAGTGGAGGGAGCACTTACAATTGTGATTTCGGTCCTCCTCCCTCAAGGATAATAAATTCGCCTGAACTAAGGGGCTCAAATTCACATTTGCTCAGAGTCTGAGGCCCATTAGAAATAAAAGCCAGTGGAAAAATAGATGGTAGATGTTCACACATTATGTCCTGTCTGGTCTCATAATAACACAAAAATCAATGTTGTACGTAAGCTGTGACAATGATGATGAAGCTTCTGCAAGAGTTACAAGGCCTTGAAATTCAGGGCTTTATCTCTGCTCAAGGGTCATTTATCTAAAACATATCTTTTTTTTTTTTTTTAAGGACTCCTGAAAATACTTTAATTTTTTTTTTTTTATTTTTTTAAATAGACTTTAAAAAATTTGACCTATTCTGTTTCTCAGACTTTCTAACCGGCTACATTTACATTGCACACTCCTTAGAATACCGAGGAGCGGTTATTTCGTGCTGTACTGTCACGCTACAGGACGGCGATGGAAACACACTTTTCCGGGGACCCCGAAGGGGAGAGAATCCGAGCCCGAGCCACGGAGCTAGTTCGCCAGCCACCTACAGCCCGGCGCCCCAAACCCGAACGCAGGAGTGCGGCCCGGCGGCCACAGCACGGCTGCTGGGACTTTGAGAACCTTCTCCTCGTAGGAAGTGCACACTCGCCCTGTTATTATTCACCTTGGAAGATTTATGCATTTTATGAATCAAAACCCTCGGCGACTGTGCAGCCCGGCGAGCGCTTTCCCCCAGCCCAGCTTCTAGCCTTGTGCTCCATCTACCGGCTACCGGTCCCGCGCAGCTCCCTCCGTTCCTGCCCAGGAACACGGGTTTGGGGCACGGGGATCGAGGGGGAAACCCCCCCACCCTGCTCCCCACCTTTCTCCTCCTCTTCTTCCGGGACGCCGGGCGGGGTTCCGCTGCCTCTCACTCCGGGGCCGCCGCTCCGCGGGCGCTTAGGCCGCGGCCCGGCCCCGGCTGAGTGGAGGCCCCGGCCCGGCCCCGTCGCTGCGCAGAGGGCTCCGCCGAGCACATGGCAGGCAAAAACATTCACCAGAGAAAGTATAAAATACACCTACGCACGTACATACATATGTGTGTTTATATATCTTGCTCCTGACTGGGATCCAACCACTTTTGCTGTGTCTCTGCAGCACCCATTCATCTTTATTAAACCCCCAAATGATTTAATCAAAGCGATGTTTACCCAACATAGCCGGGAAGCAATACTTTCATTACCAGATGCCAATCTTTCTCACGTGCGTTTCAGTTGTGAGCAGGCCAGTTTGTGTTTAGGGGCAGGTACTGGTGATTTGGAAAGGCTGTTTCCGTAACAGTACTCGCTAACGCTGCTGTTTATTTTGCGTTTTGGAGCAAAATATAGAAATATATCGGTTTTTCATAGAATAATCTCCATAGTTTGGTCAAATCTGGTGAATGAATCTACAGATCGATTTATAGGTGTCATATGTATACACACACACACACACACACACACACACACACACAAATATATATGCTCCAATAAATAAAAAAACCCCCTCTCACTAATTTACAGTATTTAGTTTTAGATTCCCCATTTAGCATATAGTGTTACTCTAACTATGGACTTGATTTTCATGTTTTCCTGTCTGCATAAACATCACGTTCTGCAAGACTGGTAGACTCCATAGATTCTTAGGCCAGAAGGGCCATTATGCTCATCTGGTCCGACCTCCTGCGTAGCACCAGGCGTATGATTTCACACTGTGATTTCTTCATCTACGCAAGCAATTTGCAGCTGAGCTAAGTTGTAGCTTACAGATAGTCAGATAACACAGCCCTATGTAGCACTCCTAACTACCTATCTGGACTTTAAATTTCATCCGACACATAGCACTCCAGCAGAAATTTCCCCCATATCAGAAGAGTTCTTTATGCCCCCTTGACAGCACTAAGCTATTTTAGAGGTAACATTTATGCACATAAATGTTTCAGGAGAGCTCTAATTTATCAGCTATCTCCTCTTCTTTCACCCTCTTATTCAAGCATTTCAACAGAACAACAGATGGTCCTGCGGGCCATTTGCTGCGATCAGAATTGTAGTGTCCCAAAGAAGGGACGCTTTCTTATAGCTAAAAGTGAGTCGAGGTTTCCATACCCAAGAAGAATTTCAAACGATGCCACAATTTGCCTTGCTACAAAAGAAATCATGTTTCCCAAAAGTTGAAGGGTGAAATCTTGGAACTTTAAAAATGTCTCTCACCATATGGACTATCATACCCTTATAAATTAAAGAGGACCGAGAATTTGAAGACACAGCATAGAAAAATCCTCAATTTTCTTTTGGAATGACTGAAATATTAACTTATTTGAAAGTAATCCCTTTTCTCATTATTTATTGCTATCATCATTGGCACATTTAAAGCATTTCAGCTGTGTAGTCTATTGATGCTCCCTAGAAGCACAGGCACTACTTGAACCAAATGTTTTGTCTTAATACAAAAAAGGGTTGAAATATAGACTAAACCAAAGTATTTATCATTGTATATGAAATTCTTTGGACTAAGACCTGAAGACAGGATGTGGTTCTTCATGGCTACAGAGTATTCTTACAGGTCTGCAGACCTGAAGTTACATGGTTTATCTTGCTTATCATCTACTTCCAGGGACCTTCATGACCAAAGGTGCTTTGAAGCTCAGGCCCTAATTGACATGGTGGGTGATCATAAATTTCAGGGAAATGAGTCAGGCACCTTGATCCATCATGGTACTGGTTTCATGGCTTTTTCACTAGCTGACCAGCTAAAGTGACTTCTAGGTTATGGGCATCTTCTTATAGGGCACTTTGGTCAGATGAGGTGGCTTGGATGCACAACATTTTGAGTTTGACGTGTGGGTGACATTCAGGACTCTTAAGGTTCCTTGTACAGCACATGGGGTCTTCCAACTCCTAACATTCTGTGATTCTGCTGAGTTAATTTTATTCCTGTTTTATGTAAAGTGTTTCAAATTCTTGATGCAGGAGAATGTAATAGAGATCTAGATAGAGATCCTCCCCTTTAATGCTCTCTGGTGGCTAAGCGTTGAGGGAACATTCTAGTGGTATGGAAGGTATAAATTTGACCCTTGTATAAACTTACAGGAGTCTGAATCATATCTGCAGCTTTCAGTCCTCAGCTGGGGCTAAGCAGAAGTTTTATTCACCACTTTTTTAGGTGTCTTAGATCTTTCCTTATGTACAGCTTTACAGCCTCCAGACCTTAACTGATCCAGCCTCTTGAGTCTGGGGATTGACTTTGTGCCACAGCCTGTTCACGTCTGTCTTGTCTGAGATGTGTAAGTTCACAGATGGAGCAAAGGGATGATTCAAGCCTGGGATGTGAACCCTTAGACCAGGACTTAAGTGTAAAGAGTTACGTTCTGTGATGTCAGGGTCTGAGAGAGCAACAATTTTTTTCTCTTTCTCTGCAAGAAAGAAGGCAAACGAATGAGGTTTCCATTTTCTCCCAGGTTAGAATATTAAATATGGGTTAGTGGCACTTCTTTCACTCTTCATCAGATTTTATGCAGAGCTCATGTGCAAGTGCTCATCTAAGTGCATGCATAAAGTAAAATAAACTGTGAGATTTCAGAAGGAAAATACCGTGTCAGGAAGGGAGGTTACTGAGAGGGATATGTTCATTTAACCAGACAGGAAAGGCAGATGTGCTAATTGAGATAGTCTGTATTATGGAGTTAAACCCTGTAATTCTGAACTACATTCACAAGGTGAACTTGTACAATAAACCTTTACTCTTTTATATCCTACTATCTCCAGCAATTCATAACTCTGATTAGATGACAGACTCCCTTATCTAACATAGGAGAATTAGATGCCTGAGAATAAGAAAGACAGAAAGCACCATGCTGAACAGGAAGCTGTGGGGGTGAATCTATGGAAAATGCCAGTAGGTTTTTGCCTCTCCTTGACCTGGAAATTTTCTGATTTCCTCCTGTGCTCAGAAGTGCTTGTTTTGTGGAAATGATCACCTTTCTACAGCGTGAAGCTTCAGCCTGATCTGGATTTAGTGCAGATGGTCTATGAACTCTGGGACTTTGGAGAATCCCGAAAAGCTAGGTGTGCCTGAGACTGTGACTAGCTTTGGTGGTGCCCATCTTTTACATAATTTCCTACCATAAGGGCACGGCAAGAAAGATCTCATCGGTTTTGTGAGGACTGAAATCAGGCTTGGAAGAGCATAGTAAACACCAGACCATGGCGTGACAACACTCTCCAGTTTTCTTTTCTTTTTTTTTTTTTTTCTTTCAAAGTTGAGTCACTGCACAGCTGAGTATGTAACACTAGTGGGAACACAAACCACACTGTAATTGTAGCACTGGCTGGGTTGGGCAGTTGGGCTCAGAAGGTAGAGGCTCATAATGGATTGTACTTTAGCTGGAGGCTGGTAACATGTGAAGAACTATATGGGACTCTTGTGGGACTTGTCTTCTTTAATATCTTTATCAGTGACCTGGAGGAGAAGACAGTGTGCACTTCCCACATTTGTAAATTACACCAAAATGGGGGGCAAGAGAGGGAGCAGGACCCACTGATATGCTTGAGGGCAGGCTCACCAGAGAGGCATAGGCTGGAGGAGCAGGCCAACAAGAGCCTTATGAAATTCAGTAAGGACAATCACCAAGTCCATCACCTGGGATGACCTGGCAGTAATACTGGGGATGCTCCAGCTGGGGAGCAGCTCTGTTGAGAAGGACCTGAGAGCAGAGACAGACAAGCTGAGTGTGAGCCTGCAGTGTGCTCCAGCAGCGAAGGCAGACAGAATATCCTGGATGTTATTGACAGCACTGTGGCCAGTACAGGAAGGGGAGTGATTGTCCCCTTTTGCTCAGCAGTCCTTAGATGACACCTAGAATACCACATCCAGTTTCAGACCCCCCCCAGTACAGGAAAGACATCAGTCAAATGGACTAAGTTGAGCTGAAGGCTACCAAGATGGTTGGGGTCTGGAGGCTTTATCTTGTGGAGATGGACTGAAAGAACTGGGGCTGCTTTGGAGAAACCTGACTGCTGTGAACTATGTCTGGTCATAAAGAGTAAAACTGTGTCTTTCATAGCAGCCTGCCAGCACCTGTAAGGACATTTTTTAGAAGATAGCCAGCCTCTTCACAGAGACACATCTTAGAAGGGCGAGAGATGATGGGTGTATGGTGAATTAAGAGATGTTCAGGTGGGTATAAAAAACCATGAAAAAGCAGTGAAACAGCAGCTTTAATCTCCACTCTTAGAGGTTTTCAAAAACCAGACTGGACAAGGCCAACCTATTCTGATCTCATAGCTGAGCTGAGCTGCAACCAGAGATTTCTGGAGGTGCCTTCCTGAATTATCCTCTTGCCCTGTGAATACAAAACTGCTGTTTCTTTCTGAAAAAAATAACACCTGTCTGGATGCAAGGAGAAAATCCTGCCATTTCTCTGCTGCAGACTTGAGATAGACTCTGTGTCTTGTAATATCCTGGTGGCTAGGGCTCTTTCTTGGGATGTGGGTTTAAATGCCTCTCGGGCGGAAAAGAGCCTAAACTTGAGTCTGTTACTCCCTAAATGCTGTAAATTCTCAGCAAAAGGCAGATGACAGTCATGTTGCTTTGCTGGAATACGCTTACATATATTATAACAGTAGTATGTTGTAAGATTGGTCCACCTTTGTCCTTAGAGCAGATCTTAAATAGCTAGCGACTGTGCTCATGTGGGAATGGCCACCTCTCACTACCCACAGCTCATGGCCACAAGTCCTCTCCACAGTTGGTGCCTTCCCTTTTCCCAAAGCGTAATGTCTTTGACAGGAGCGGCTGCAGTGATAAGGGATCGTAATTTAGGGCTTCATCTGGAGAAATGGGAGGCAGGAATACAACTCTTCAAAACAAGGGGAAAAAATATCGGTACTTTTCTCAATGGTGATTAGAGTACTAAACGTGAAGCCTGGAGATGGCAAGGAACTTGATGGCATTTTCTCTTCTACCTTTGATGCACAAATTCCTCCTGTGATCACTTTCTGGGCCTTGCAGACCTTCTTGGGGAACTGGGACAAGGGCTTTTCCTGTGGCTGTACTGTACAACCCCCTTGGAAGAAAGGGGGTGTCTTGAATCTAAGTGAATTAGGGTGGAAACTTGTAGATGTGAAGGCCACCAATGGACTCTGGTGCAGAGCTAGGTCACTGTTCCCTCTGGGTGAATCTGGGCTTATACTCTTTTTTAGTCAAAACAATTGCCCAGTAGAGTCAAATTGCTGAAAGTCAATACAGTGGCATACGTGGATGTAGCTACCTCATTTCCCTTCTTTCAGTGCCTTCATATGTGCTGCTTGAGTGATATGGGAGGGATTAAACATTTTTCCAGGCAAGAGATCTATAGAACAAAGAAGGCTGATGGGGAGGGAAGGATAGCAATATAATTTATAAAAAGCTCTTAGAAGCAACAGCCTTAGCTTTCTACTATCGTGGAGTATGGCTGAAAATAGCAGGTAATGGGACCGGTGTCCCTTTAAGAATTCTTGAGGTTACTAATGGATATAGGTCATGGTGACAGCCTTAAATAAACCTTCAGTAATAAACAAATCATTTTGAGTTTTCATAAGATTACCATCACTCTAAGGCTGCTCCAGTAGGGCTAAGAATGCATGAAGGAAATGAGCATGATAGATCATATACATCATACTGTCATACCCCAAGAAAAGGACAAAAAAAATCTTTCAAGGAGGCTCACACTGTATTCCTGATAAAAGCTGTTAAGAATGTGCATTAATATTAATCCTCTATTTTACAATAAGCTATTCACTGCCTCTACACAAAATGCAACATTGCATCAGAGGAAAATGAAAACAAAACTTAGTAAAAAAAGATCTCAGCAGGAATAAGCATCCTGTTCCCAGGGTTTGAAAATTGAAAGTACCAAGAGGGCTACAAGGAATAATCACGTATCTAAAATCATTGTACGACTAATATGGGCGTCTATACATAACAGAAATTCCATATCACATTTTTTATTTTCAGTACATTCCTTATGTGTTGCAGCTTTAGTTTGGTTTTAGTTATTTACATTTAATTTAAATAGTTCATACTTCTTACCTATTCTAAAAGTGATTCCATTTTGATAGCCTTAGTGCTCTCTTATGGTGAAGGACAAGGTGCATTTAAACAGAAATATTGCTTGTTCTTATTTGATGCTTCTGTATATCTTACTGTATTCAATGTTTGCATTTGGTGTTCTTACTACAGCACTGAGAAAACTGAACTGGAGTTCAACTGAATCGAGATGTGATTAAAATAAGATTTTCTTCTTTAGTAATAATGCCTTCTCTAAACTGTCACTTCATTATTTACACAAGTCCCATTCTGGAATACAAATGTCTCGTGGATAGTTTTTAAACCTTTGATACTTCCTTATAAATTCCTCTGCCCCCAAAATGAAGCATAAGAGAGTGAAAAGAGATTATGGTGTACAGTGGGTAAGTAATAGGATTCATTGCTACGAAAAAAATGGGTTGAGATATCTTTATGGATAATGACCTGCCAATGATTGTAAATACAAGGTGACATCTTTAAAGATAAGGACATTCACAAATCGATTAGACAAATCAGTTAAGCAAGGCCACGCAGATATATAGCTATATTGGGACTAAAATATCCTACTGTATGGAACACGTAGATGATTGCAAATATTGTAATGTCTTCTTCCTTGTGTCCATAAATAATAATAATCATAATAAACGTGCTCCTGCCGACAGCCTAAGCATCCCAGTAATGTGAATTGATTGTTAGCATTTTGCTTTAGAGATAGATTAATTAAGGCTGAATCATACGGCAATCCTTAAAAAAGTACTGTACACATGACATCTAAATTAATACCAAATGAATTCATCACAAGCAGGGTAATTACAACGAATATCTAATGAATTAATAATGATAGCTAATTTATGATTCATGCATATATATACATATATATACACACACATGCACAGAGGGTAGCAAATTTGGTGCTGCCACATGGAAGAGTGAGATCTGTAATTTTAGTGAGAGTTCATACCGGTTTTCATCAAGTTTAGCACTGTACTGTGCCTACTGTTGTGCAAAATGGGGGGGTTGGAAACTAGCTGAAATAACGTTCAGGTATGGATGGTGAATCACTGTCATAAAACTGTGATCTTTTCTTCCTGTATAACAAAAGATACTGGTACAGGGACATAATTTTTGTGCAGTTTCAAAGTCACTCTGGCTGGAATTTGGATACTTTTTTCAAGCTATGCAGATGAGATGTGGACACCTGAATGGTACTTGTGGTCTAGCAGCAGAGGTCTTCTGAGACTGGGGGGGTTGTGCCAAGAGCCTTCTTTCAGTTGTGATAGCTCTGAGTTTTCCTGTAATCCATTCATCAACGTCTACAGATTGTCACTACTTAAGAGTGAGGAGGTTTTCAGTTTTCGAATTGCTAATAGATATTACACATAGTCATGAGCGAAGACCTGAAAGTGTTGGGCTCATCCCTGTCCTCTAGGTCATGGGTACTTTACTTTCCCACCATTTAAAATTTCTTTTCCCTCTGTTATTTGACTCACTTCTCATCTCCTTGGTGTTTTAAAATCTAATCTAGACTTTTCCTTTCTCAGCAACTTCTCTCTGTCTTTGAATTTAAGCTTTATGAAAGAGCCTCCCATTACCACCACTTGACTTCCTTTGAATCTCCCATCCATTACTCTTCTATGGGTCTGAAATAAAGTACCTTCATCCACTAACAAGGTGTTTGTCAAGGCCAACATGACCTTTTCTGGCTGCTGCAAAGGCTTCTTCCTATTTTCATCTTCCCCAATCTGTCTGTGACTACCGAGTTACCAATGATAAATAATCAATTTCTCATTGATTATTCTCTCCTCGGGTATCTTTGACTGTGCTTCTCCCCCTCTCAGCCTTCCCTTTATGACCAGTCCTTCAGTGGGTTTTGTAATATTTTGGCTCTGACTTCAGGCTGTTCTCATTTTCATCGTCAGGTAATCCCTTGGAAACCCATTCCCCTGTCCATGATGAGAGCTCACTTGGTCATTCCCTTGTCCCTGACCCACTGTCTGGCCATTCAGTCTCTAGTCTTCTTCTGTGGTTCTGACTTTGATATGATGCATCAACTCAAACTCCGCTTTGTATCAACTGGATTCTCTATTTATCTATTATTTTCCTCCTTCTCCATTACCTGTATGAATTCCCCAGGTTCCTTGTGTCCAGATTAACATGACTGAACTCTCACCAGATGGTCATGATAGAGTTCAGACTCTGGAGGCTTTAAGCCCTTATCTTACAGGGACTGAGAAGATGCTAAACCCTGTTCTTGGCTTTAAGCATCTACCCTGCATTCCAGGAGCTAACCTCATGCCTGGCACCAGGAGGGATTCCTCAGTCTAATAGTCTAGCTCTGGAACTGGTAAATTATCTGCCCAATTCTTCTTAGCAGTTGTTATGTCTCCTTGCATTCCACTGAAGGGATATCAGTCTTCATCTGGTTTACAGTTTGTTTTTTCAAGGGCACATGATAGATGAAGGTAAAAAAAAATAAATCTCTGCAGATACACACACACAGCATTTGCTGAAGAGTCTAAAACTTTACTGATCTGTTCTAAAGAATACAAGAAGCATGTGAATCTAGGTAAGGTTAATAAAGCCATAACGCCTCCATGCATTTCCACTACCTTGGTTTCCTCCTCGTTCTGGATGCAGTTTTCAGACTTCATTCACAGCCATTTAAGAACATAGAAAATATTTTCTCTGCAACACTGAATTGTCTTTTAACCCAAAAGTTTCATTCAGCTCACTTTACTACAGTTGGTCTTGTCAACAAAGAGGGTCTTCTTATTACAAAAGTGTATCTTTTTGTTCCCATCTCTTACTTTAAACCCTCTCTCCTTGCCATCTCAGTGAGTGTCCTCTGTGTGTGTGTTCCAATACCTGGTTCCTTTGTTTTGCTGCTGGCTCTTCTTTCCTTTCCACTTCACCTGCAGGCTAGCTAGAGTAAAGTGCTTCTCCTTGCTTCTGCTGACCCCCTTGGCATTGTCTGTTTAGAGTAGAGACATGAAGATCTCTATTATAGCTAGTCTGGGAAAGACATACTTATGGCCTTGTGAGTGAATACACAGTGGCATTCAGTGATACAATAGTTTTCATAGGAACAATTTCATCATATCGAACACAACTGTGAATTTACACTTGCAATCTTTGACCTATTTTTCATCTCCTCTTTCTTATTCCCCTCCCATCAACACACTCGGGCTGATGCTCAGCAGAAAAGACAGTGCGGTAACCTAATTCCTTTCCAGCTTTCATGTGATACCTTTGCATAGTTTTGCAGCCTGGGACCCCCTCCACCCCTGGAATCAGTACTCCTTTTTCAGCTTCAATCTGGGCAAAAATGTGTTTACCATCTGGCAAATTATCTTCCTGGCCTACCACACCCACATAGAAAACGGGAAGGGAGCTCAAAAGGTCATCGGGCCTATTGCTTGCCCCAGGGCAGGATCAGCCACATCTACAACATTCCCAACAGATGCTTATCTCACTTGTTCTGAAAACCTTCAAATGTGGAGATTTTCCAAACTCCTCATGCAGTGCTCAATTCTCCTTGCAAATTCTTAATGATCCTCATGTCCTGAGCTCTTCAATTACAACCTCTCACATTCCCCCATTAAATTCAACCTGCTTATCTGCTCCTTCAAAGGCTCTGCACAGCTCTGGCTCCATCTGTCCCTGGTTCTTTATGAGAGCGTCTTCACAGGGTGTCTGGGTGCCTTTGCCCTCTCACTGATTAGCTATTTAAGCTGCATATCTCTCCTCTCTTACATTCTGCACCCACCCATCTCCCTATCTCCATCTGTCTGGCGTCCCTTTGCCCAAAAATTGCTTCATCAGGCTTTCCTTTTCACTTTCAGGAACTTTCCCCTAAAACTCTTGCCTTGTGTGGATAACCAGACTCTGGTCCACTCAAACCCGTGCTTTTTAAAGGAAGGCCTCCCCCTCACCAGGCCAGAAGGTCCTGTTTGGCCTGCCAGCCTGTGCACCCAGCCAAGTGTAGGGCTTGGTTTGCCTGCCTTAGCCTGTAAACTCCTTTTGGGTGGGGCTGTTTTCTGCCCTTTGTTCTCCACTCTGTTGAATTTGCTGACAGCACCAAACTCCTGATAATTAATAGCACAAACAAGGCTTAGAAAGGGATGGATCAAAGGCAGGAGAAAGGGAAGGCAGGGGAAATATGAGGTTTTGTTTAAAGCAGCAAGGAAGCTTCAGGGTGAATGTATCCTGTTGGGATGTGCTGAACACCTGTTAGGAGGAGGTTATGTCAGGAAGAGGTTATGGACAAGGTTGTTGAGCAATCTGAATGAAGGTGGTCTCTGTATCTCCCTGAAATGCTCAGAGAAAAATTCATTCACTGTAACAGGTAGACCCTTTGTGTAAATGAATTTGAAACGAGGGAGACATCCAGTAAATACGTGAAACTTAGAAAGCAGGCAAGTGGCAAAAAAAGGGCAGGAGAAGCACCCATGACACTGGTATGGACATTCAAGTCCAGTGGCATGTGTCTATGCTGCTACACTTGTCTTGAGTCATAGCCATTTTGTGATGGCCACATTGTCACAATCCTAAGACTTTTCTAAGCAGACCTTTGAAGTATTTCCTGCTGTAGTCCTAAGTGTGTTCCTCTGTGTGCAACTGCTGAGCAAATGCAGGCAGGGGTGACCCTACAGGTGGGAATCTTCATCCCATCGATCAGTCTTCAGCAGACCCAAGGTGGTATGAGACCAGAGAGATGGAAGCTGGGGCACAGAGTAGAACTTTTTGGTGGTGGTCAGAGGGTGTTCTCACATACCAGTGAGTGTATCACATTGATCACCTGAAGACCTCTGACTGTAGCCATGGAGGGTTTCAGAGTTCTTATGCACTGCACGCTGACTGCAGAGAAGGAGCACAAGAACAAAAAGGCACATACTACAGATCTGGGAGGGCCAGGATTTCCAAGGAACTGTGCAGGGAGCTTTATTCACTTCAACAGTAGGACACTTCAGATCTGACACCCTCACAAACACAAGAGACAGACTTCCATCATTCTCTGTCAGCAATTAACTGCACACTACTGCAAATCTGTCACTGACTGGACAGTCAGAAAACCAGATGTCAGTACTGTAGAAGATCATTAAATCTATTATTGCTTCTTTCCCCACCAAAATCATTGTTTCCTCCGAGGAAATAAAACACCCATGTTGTGCTGGCAACAGTAGTGGTAGAAATATTGTCAGTTTCTCTGTGTGTGAATTGAAACCTAAGAAGATACTGCTTTGTCACTAGGAAGTCTGTGGACAATCATCAGCATCAGTGTGGGATGTGCCAATTAGTTACAGAAGGCAAGGTGGTAAGCGCTTCTGGAGTTAACCTGTCTGGGTTACCTGCTGTGAAGAACTGTCTTATCTCACAGTAATGTCAAAGGAGCATCTGCCTTCCTGCTCCTCAGGTGATCCAGGCCACCATACTTTATGTTGGCTCCTGAAGGTGGACCTGGATCAAAGAGCACCTGGGAGAAGGTGGATGCACTGCCTTCGGTGTCCAGGGAGTGTGCACCTGGCTGATTGTGGGTGAGCTGTGCTGCCTGCGCACCTGACTTCCACCCTGGAATCTCTAATGTTATTTGTACTGTTAGGGCATGCAATGCACAGCATGACACGCAGATTGAGAAGGGGTGGGGGGCTTTCGTCAGGAGTAGGAGGATTTCAGTCTTTCACAGGCCTGATACAGGCAATCAGAGAGTGCACCTGTCATCATCCCAGGAGCTGCCTCAGGAAAGTGAGTGGGCTGCTTAGTAAGGGAAAAAGCAATTTGTGGAAGTGCTGTAGTACACATAGCAATCTGTCTATTTGCTATTAATAGTATGATGAGAATTCACTAAAAGTTTTAGTTTAAACTTCCTGTCTCTTTATTTTTGTAAAGAATCACGTAGTCAGTAGATTGCGTAACTGGGTGTGTTATGCAAACACAGACATCCCAGCCGTTGTGATACAAGGACCACAAATGTTAATACAAGCCAAAGGTTCAATGGGCAAGGACAAGCGGCAGACAATACCGGGGAGCCCGGTGCCAGTGGCTGATCTGGCACCTGGCAAGCATGAGCAGAGATGTCTGGCTGCCCTTGCTTCCTCCCCTAGGACTTCACTGACCCACCAGTCCAGGCAAAACCTCCAGTCCATGCTTTGGCTACAGCACACGGCACAAACAAACCAGAGCTGAAGGACTGTTTTCCCTCTAGCTCTTCAGATTATTTGGAAGATGGTTTTTTCCAGTAATATCTGCCTGTTGGGGTTAAGTAAAATTGCATTTCGAATACTGATTTTGTCAGGGTTTTCTTGTATTTTCTAGGAAAAATAAAAGACCTAATTTTACTTGCTTGTAAAGTTTTTTCTTTGAAGTTATCTTCAACTTGATAACTAAAAATATATTGAGAAATTGTTTTCAATTTCTAGCGATTCACAAGACTCAAAATGAGCTGCATACAGAAGAATTTTGTTTTGGGAGAAAAAAAAGACAAATTATTTAAAATAATAACACGATAATAACATAATAATCCATGCAGTCAGAACTTAAATTCTGTTAGCAAGATTTTACTTACACCCACACTGCCAAGTGGATATCTTACTACTAATGTTAATGTGAAGCCTAGGTTTAATTTATGCCACCATTTGAGTAACCAAGCCCATATTCAGGGCACAGATACATCTGAGTAAGAGATTTCTCTGCCTTGATAAGAAGAGTTTAAAGACAATCTGGCTCACAGGTTTGCTGAAGAGATGATGTGTTCCCCAAAGGCTGTGGAGGGGAAAGTGCACAGTAGAGAGAAACTGGAAGAGAGAGAAAGAGAGAGGGTGGGGGAGGATGTGTGTATTAGGGAAATTGCCAATAGGGTGGCTGGAAAAAGATTAATTACAGCAGTAGCTGCACAGCAAAGACAAAAGAACTGACTATGCCTGATGGCCTTCTAAGTTAGATTCCCGAGAAAGAGTGTTATCAAAAGTATCATGTTCTTCAAAACACAGTGGCGACAATCTGGGCAACTCAGCTGACATTGGTGGTATTACTCCAGATTTACACCACTTTCAGTGAGAAGAATTCCACTTCTCTGACTTGTACCTAATATGTCACACTTTTTCAGTCAGATAGCCAGTATGGGTCTGAGGTGCCTCTTTGGAGAATGGTGGGATTCTCCCACTCGATATCAGTTGAGGATCAACTTCATAAAAGGATGAGATTGCTTTAGTTATATTTGGCTCTATATTTAATTTCATCCTATTGAAAGATGGATGTCTCCTCTTCTACTGAACTATCTTTGTGGCTTTGTCCCTATCTGCTAAACACTGCCCTGTTGTTTCCCCAGACATGCTCCTGGAGTACATCCATCGAAATCTTAAAGGCTCCCAATCAGTGAGCCCCATGCCAAGTGGGGTTCATAATGTTAAATGAAAAAGGAACTCAGAGTTCAAAGGATGGCTGCTCTTCTAATTAATGGTATCTGTGATGTTGCACTGCACCTTCAAATAATGCGTGTCTTCAGTTCACCAGAGCATCCATCCTTCCTTTACACAGCTGATTAATGATTCTTTTGCACACGCATTTGAAGCTTGAGGAATTTCATTTCCTGATGATAATTTGCTTTATCTCTGCTGTCAGTAAGGGAGTGCCTCTTTGTCCAGGACAGAACCTGGCAAGACAGGAGGCAGGGGTGCAGGCTGCTGCATCTATCACCCACGTGTGCTAGAGAAGTCCCGAAGGCCACCTTACCTGGTACTGCAGCAGTTCATGAGACTGGCTTTAAGCAAGGCCCAGTGCTTCCACCTGGAGACATGCTGGGATGGAGGCTGGGTGAAAGGTGGTGAAGCTAGCTCTGGGTTTCCTTACTCTGGAGGTGTTAAGGAGTGCGGTGCTGCCATCTGAGGTCAATGGCTAAGTGTAGAGAAGTCACAGCATGGCCCTGAGCACCCACCATATCTCCACATTCACAGCTTAAACCTTCTGAAAGGGACTAGATATTTCAGCACAAGGTCATTTCCATGAATGCCATATCACCTTCGGAGAACAATTCCTCAGTCTGCATCTTCCGCAGGGCATATACAAAGTTTTCAGACCACTTGCTTCTCCCTAGGGCTTAAGATTTTTGTAGGTTTCATGCCTCTGCAAATCTGAATTCTTTCTGCAAGCATGTGACTTCTCTTGGAGTCCACCAGAGGCCAAAGCCTGCTCTCAGACAGCCTCAGGCACATCCATGGGCATCAGCAGCAGCTCAGAGTGAGGATCGAGTTCTGCCCAAAGGGGCTGATGACAAGTCAGAGACTGAAAGATGAAGTCTTTTCTCTTTTATTCCTTAGGACACAAAGAGTTATTTATTTAAAAGACTAGCTTAGCATTATTGTAATTAGTTTCACAATAGGTGCCTGGATGTTCCAGCCCAGCCCAGGGACCTCTTTATCTAGGGACAAATTGTGCCACTGTGACCTTTGGTTCCTTTAATACCTGGGTGTATCTGTCTGATGTTCTTTTCTTTCTTTTTTTTTTTTTTTCGAAGATAAATTTACATTTCAGAGTCCATTCACATGTACTAACCTAGTTATGAGCCAGTTTCACTCTTCATGAACTTCCTGCCTACAGGCATTTTTTGTAAATTGTTGTAATATGATATCTGGAAATCCTTTTTACTATCTAAAAACAGGAAATAAACATCCTGTTGTGAGAAAAGAATTGGAATTATGCATGATGCTTCTTTTGTAATTTAGTCAATCTTGATAACATATGTAGGAGAGACTTCTAGGGCACGAAAGAAGAGATGACCAGCCATAAATCAGACTCAAGGAGAGAGTATGCTGAATTGTTGTTGAATAGCACTTAGATCATTCTTGTTCAGCTTGAGTGTTGGTAATCTTTTGTTTTTGAGACTGGCGAGGAATTAGTGAGATTAGGAAATATTTAGAAATTCAACAGATATTCCAGGTCTGCTTTTTGTTAATTTTCAGTTGAAGGCTCAATTTGTACTTTCTGTCACCTACTGATTTGGAAGGTGTTTCCTTAAATGTCAGGGAAGTGTCTGCCTGCAGAAGGTATGAGGGTAGTCTTCTGTGAGCTGGAGACTGCCTTTCAGCAGTGGGCAGCAAACTCTTTGATATCTGAGGGCTTGAGGTATGTATCCTGCTTCTCATCCTTTTATCCCCCCAACGATATAAACTTCATTTTCTCAGTCTTCCTAATTCTGCATTTGTTTGTCTCTGTTGGAATTATTGATAAGTCTTTTCCTCAGTAGAATATTTTCTC
Organism: Heliornis fulica; assembly: GCA_013399135.1. Taxonomy (NCBI): domain Eukaryota; kingdom Metazoa; phylum Chordata; class Aves; order Gruiformes; family Heliornithidae; genus Heliornis; species Heliornis fulica. The sequence continues at coordinate 111,910 of VXBZ01012570.1, read as the reverse complement.
TTTGCTTTTCACTTAATTAAGGTTTCTTTTTTTCCCTCCTTTTTAATTGCATATATTAACACAAGATATCACAGGAGGTCTTATGAAGATTTTTTTTTAGGTATCAATAAGATTTTTAAAGAATTGCTTCTCATTTTACACATGTAAGTGATGTATTTAATTTTAAAAAGTGAATAAGACAGCCACATTACTGTAATTTCTGAAAAGTGTTTTGATGATGATTTTTGACAGAGAAATGTTATGATATCTCTTAAGTTACATAACATCAGAGAAGTTACACTAATGCCAATGTATGGATTTCTACTGTCTTTACTGAAATATCTTTGGACCAAAACATTAGGGCAGTTTTTCTCTGTATGATATTCCTTTCTGAGTGATGCTACACAACTACTTATGAATTTGGATTTCTTTGCTATACGAATCATAATACTATGAGAGAAATAATTCCAGTTTGGCATACATTTGTAAACACTGTTGAAATGTTTAAGCGCTTGCAACAGCCATAGAACTTCTTTTTGGATGCTTTGTTTCTATGCATGTGTCATTCTTTTTTTTTTTTAATATTTTGGGTAGTTTAATAGCAGTAGCTTTCAGAAGAATGAGAAACAAGTACAATACAGTGTGATTATACAAGGTATCCTTTGAGCCTGGAGAAGGGATTATTGGTCTGACATTATTCAGAAGATGCTGGTCAAACCGGATTAGAGCTGTTTAAATCTGGGGTTTTCTGAGTCTTGTTATGGTACTTCAGCCGAACACTGAGGTTTCTCTTGAAATAGACTCTTCTTTTTTTTTTTTTTTTTTTTTTTTTCCTCCCCCGTTCTAAGAATGCAGATTAAGTATTTTACCTAGGCGCATTTTCTGAGAAGTGGCTGGTGGTTAAAGGATAGGTCTGTGAGTCAGATAGACAGAGTTCTAATCCAGTATCTGCTTTTGAGTCATTCAGCTTTGTCTAGCCTGATGGGCACAGGCAATCATACCTCTCCTTCACCCTCGCTCCAAGCTGGCCACATGTGGGCCAGCACTGGAGCAGCTGCATTATTGTGGTGCTAAACCCAAACAACTATATCCTGCCTCTTAGCATGGCTTATTACAAGCTTGTAACCAAAGCTCCGATTACACAAGCCACACGCTGAAGTGTTCAACTCTCCAAAACCTGCAAGACACATCCCACATACCTCAGGGAGAAGGAGCTCTGGGAACGCTTCATAGGAGGGAGGTAGTGATGACTTATCTCCCCACTCTGTTACCAAAGGGAACGGGTCTGGGCATTTGTCTGGTTCCCAAGGCAACCGAGCAATGTTGACTTTATCGTCCTTTGATGATTTGCTTATTGCCACAGCTGGGAACTCAGATTACTCGGAAGTCCCTATGGCTGTAGGGTCTTGCTGCTGATCATGAAGCAAACCGCACTTGAACTGATCAAGAACCACAGCTGGGCCACTCTGTGATTATTACCTTGGACCTGTGCCTACAGAGCTCCTGGACTGGAGCTGGTTCCTGTCCATCAGAAGGCAAGCAAAGCAGATGTAGAACTGTCAGCACCTGTAGGTCCCTCAGCTCTGAAATCAGGCAAGCTACCAGCCTCTTCCTGCTGGCACTCACTTGAAAAGAGATTTCTTACACATTAGGAAGCTGTGAATCCCAAGTCTTTATTTGCTTAATCTGTGCTTTAACATATTCATAATTTTCAGAAGTGACTGCAACTGCAACATGCTTTAAAAGCAGTTAAAGAAGAAATGTCTTTGCCTTGGAGAGTTTTCTGATAAGACCCCCGTTCTGCATCCTGATGCAAGGGGACATGTCCTAACACCTCCCTGGAACATCAGACTTGTTCTTCCTTGCATATGTTTGTCATTTTAAACAACAAAGTATCGTCAGCGGAAGTTTGCTTCGCTCGCTGTGTAAGTGCATAGATGAGCATTCCCTTCAAGTTCAGTGGGGTTGAGGTTTCTTTTGCATAGTGATGAACCGCCAAGGAGTTTCTGCAGCTTAGTTAGCATCTGTGATGCCACTCTAAAAGTTTAAGTTAGTTTTGGTATTTTATTGGCTTATTAAATAGTCCTGCATTGCTTTGGATTTATTACTTACTGTCACACAGCGACCATATTCATCTCCACAGTCAGCTTGCGCTGGGACTAGGCTTTGCAGTGTGGAGGGTGGTGAGATCAGTCATGGTTTGGAAATCCCTGTATCTGGATAGGCCAAGGGCAGAACTTTCTCTCTTACTTGGAACTTCTCTGAGTTAGTGCTATTTCATTTTCGCTTTTGAGGCCTTTTAGCCACTGCTGGAACCTTCTCATCTTCAGCTCTCACCTCCGTTGCTAGTGAGATGTACTCTTACACATTCCACCTCAGCTTTTGAAGCTTTAATGCCAAGAAAGAAATTACATCCTCCATCATCACTGTAGGGACTCGAAGGAGAAAGAGCTAGTTTCTTTCCATAGAATGGTAAAGCAATCCCAGCCATTCGGCAAGCTGATTATGCAGAGAACCATTCTCAATTCTTAGAGTTAGTGCTGCATTTCAGTGATGTGAGTGAGAGCAGTAATGTTGACTTCAAGGTAGCAATATGGTTTGATTCCACCTTAGTGTCTGGTTCATATACACTGTAGATAAAAGCTATTAAAATACTTACATAGTAATGACATTAAGGGATCTACACTGAACAGCACAGATTTTGTTACTTCCCCCAAGAAAGTCCCCTTTTTCTTCTAGCTCACAACTATTTTTCTCTGAAATACTGATTGAGAAAAAAGTAATTTCTTCTATTCTTGTGAAATGATTAAAAAGACACGTCTATGTAAGCATTGCTGCTCACTGTTGCATGAGATCAAAGCTGCTCAGCTGCATGGCACAAGTCCTGCATTGTAAGAAGTTGTTGGAGGTTCATTGTTCATTTGGTAGAAGAGTCCTGAGATTTTGCAAGAGCAGGGTCTGAGTCTCCTCAGTGGAAACAGAAAGAGGATCTGCTGCTGCTGGCTCCAGAAGATTATTACATGCATCAGCAGTACGTGTCTGCAATTTTAGGAAGAACCCAATTTCACTTCATTTCTTCGTGTAACGCCAGAAAATTCTTCAGTAGTATTTGTCAGTTGAAGTTTTGGGTCACAGGTTAAATACTGATTGATTCACTTCACAAAATGATTGTTAATTCCAAGAATACAGGGGAATTCCGATTTGGATACAATGGACTCGCGTGTAAGGTCAAGTCTCAAAGGACTTTAGATGAAGAAAGACACGGACAGGTCCCTAATCCCATTTTCAGTTTAATGGACACAAACACATATATGTTGGCTACCAAAGGGTCCATTTCATAATGCAGAGAACTGTTATGAGTCCCTAAACTGAGGGATAAATGTGTGGACAGGAAAATGAGACAGGGAGGATATAGCAAGCACCAGAAATTCAAGGTAAAAATAGTGGAAAATTCAGTGGAGAAGCAAAAAGGATATGAGTAGAAAAGAATAAACAGAGCAAAAGGGAAGTTTTCAGGATTTCAGGTATAAAGCCTATCCTAGATATGGAATTAATCCATTTATTAGCTGACAGAATGCTCAATAATAACACAGAAAAGGCAGAAGTGTTCAATCAATACTTCTGTTTGGTATTTGGAGAAAAGCCAGGTGATTCAGGACAGAATGATGATGAAATGCTTTCCATTTTAACAGTAACTAAGGGAATGTGTTAAACAGCTGATACTAAAGTTGGATACATTAAAATTAGTGGGTCTGGATAATTTGCATCTGAGATTTTAAGATCGATACTCAAGGAGCACTACTGACCATTAATTTTGATTTTTAACAAGCCATGGAGCGTTGGGGACATTCCAGAGGACTACAGGAAAGCTAATGTTGTGCCAATATTTAAAAAAGGTAAATGCAGTGACCCGAGTAATTATAGGCCTGTCAGCCTGCCTTCGATCCCAGGCAAAATAATGGAATGGCTGATACGGTGCTTGAGTAATAAGGAATTAAAAGAAGTTGACAGAATTAATGACAATCAAGATGGTTCTTGTCAAACTAACTTCCTATCACTTTAAATCAGATTTCAGAGTGATTTAATATACAGTTTTGATGCGATATGTTTACCCTTCCGTAAGACATTTGTGTGGGTCAATGTTTTGATTATTCAGACAGAGGACAGCTCTGCAAACACTGGTTAAAGAGAGAAGTTAGTAGGAGTTTAGGCATCTGAATCTGAAACAGCAGTCCTGAAGGCTCAGCTCAGTGGCTGCCCAGAACTGCCTTAATCTCCTCGGTTTTCAGCTGGAGAAGTTTCCAAGGCAACTGAGGTTCTGCTTTGTGCACTCCCAGAAGACACCTCCATCCTGACAGGGTTGAGTGGTTCAGTATCAATGTCATAACTATACATTTGTCTGCCAGTTTCCCGTATAGAGCTTGGTCCAGGGAGTGTGCTCGTGGCACACTTGAAGGATCAGCCTGTGCACAAAATGCAAAGGCAGATGCTGCCTTCCTTTAACATGTGAACACAGGAAAAGGTCCTTTATTTGCTTACTTCATGATTAGAGTGCTCGTTCACCCAGGTTAGAAAAAATCAAGGTTGATTTCTCTTTTGAAAATATTTTAAATCCACTTATCTCACTGGGTCTCACCAATTATCAGTGTATGGTGATTATGGAAAAGGGGAGGGACTGAGTGCACGTTAACAGGAGCAGCAGTCCTGGCCGAAGTCGGGTTACCGTCACAGTCACTCTCATCGTGAAGTGCAATGAATCTCAAATATAAATACTGTAAAGAAAAGCTGTCTCAAGAAGAAAAGTGAAGAACATCATGTGACTGCTCCAGAATTATTTTACAGATGCAAATAAGGATAATATGCTTATCCAGGGTCTATGCATAGTCAATACAGACCCCTCCAGCTGCCATTTTGTCCTATCCCAAGACAATTATCAAAGATCCTTGTGAGGAATTCCTCTATTCATGTTCTTCCATCACTGAACAGGTAGGTTAGATTTACATGCATAGGTAAAGTTAATAAAGAGAAGTCCCACCATAAATGCATACACATTGATAAGAGAGGGCTCTTGAGTTCAGCAAGTGGTGGGAGCATCATTCTAGCAGTGGGGAAAGAGTTTAAACAAAATCAGGCAAGGAATAAAGCACCAGCTTTTATCAGTGAAGGTTACCAATCAGTTGCTTACCAAAAGCTACACTGAATTTGGGGATTTTTTTTTCCTTTTTATATTTAACATATATTTCTCCTAAAATCTATTCTTTTGTCTACTGCAGCTGCTGAAACTGGCATTAATTCCGGGAGCTCCCAGGACTTGCCTTGCATAAGGGGTCATGACCAGATGATCACTGTGGTTCCCTCCAGTCTTAAAAGATCCAGCAAAAAAGCATCGAGGACAAACAAACCAAAAACCCAAGCCCATGCAGTAAGAAGCTTTCCCTGCCCAGGAAAGCAGATAATCTGAATAGACAAGACAGACTGGGGTGAGAAAAAGGATGTGTTATCTCTGTTTCACAGATGGGAAACAGAGGCACAGAGAGATTAAGTGATTTACACAAGGTTTGTGTCAGAGCCAGGAATGGGAGCCAGATCTCCTGAATTCTGTGTCACTACCTTAACAACGAGACCATCTTTTTTCTGTCTTCCCATAGCCTTGAGAGGGTAAGGCCTGCACTGTCTTATACATAAAATTGCACCACTGCTTACAGACTTATCCATTAAATGCTGTACATGTAGCGTTCACTTGGTGCTCTGATTGCTCCTCTCTGTCTGACTCTTCTTTCCTTTTATCCTCCCTTTTCTTTGTTTTCTTTGTCTCTTGCAAAGGACATTGGTGTCACTTGTACTAGAAGAAAGCACAAACGTCTCAGAAACAGCGTACTGAGATTGTCTAACCTGTCAGAGGACAATCAGAGACTTACCAGGCATATTTGGGTAGGTGTCTTCTAAGGGTGGGTTTGCAAATACAAAAGAAAAAATTTAGGAAAATACATTTGAGATTTGCCCATCTTATTATGACCAAATCTGAGTAAATTTTCAAGAGAGTCAGGAGTCACCTCAATGGAGTCTGCTTAGCTTTGTTGTCCGGGTTCAATTGTGTCTAAATCCTTAAATCTTTCTGTTCTGTATCTTCTCATTTCACACATGGTTCTGGCCTCACTTTTCTAAGCCCCTTTGGGTAAAAACATTGAATTTTTGATACTGCTATGAGGAACCTGAGATGGGGTAGTACCTTCGGCAAAGCTTATGAATACCTGGCCTGTTTCTTTGGTGGTTCTGAGAGTGCCAGTTCCTCTCCTGGTCTGTGAAATTCTTGGAATAAGGTCTTCTTCCAGTGCCTTAAAATCTTGCAAGTTTGCAGGATGCAGAAAGAAAAACATAATTATGGTGTTGCTCATATGCAGAACAGAAGGATATCTGAGAGGGTGTCAAAACACTTTCAGTGTGGCTACGGATAGAGGAGGGTCAGCCATGGTTGGCCACAGGAGGACAGTTTGCCCAGGGCCCTGTGTTTTGAGAGGTTAGAGAGGGCCCCAGCTAATTGCCTAATAATACACAAGAGGTCATAACCCCCACCTTTGCCCCAGGCCCTCTGGAGCTGCTGCTATTGCTTGGCCCTGCACCACAGCCATCTCCACGGCATTGGGGACAATGGCCAGCCATCAGTGGTGCTCAGCATTTTATTTTGGGCAGGCAAGCAAAGGCCATGAGGCAGTCAAAATTTGCATCGAGCAGGTAGAGCCTTATTTGCATGTACAGCAAAGGTGACCCGGCTGATAGATGTGGCCTAGGGGTCTGCTGCATCATAAAAAGTTCTGGTCAAAACTCAGAGAACTTGAACCTTCTTCCAGCTAGATGTATGCTGGGAATAGGTTCCCAGAATCAGATTACCTTCTTATTAAGGGAGGCATAAAGGATAGTGCTGTGAGAATGACAATGCCTTTTTATGGAAAGATCAATGGCACGTCCTTAGTAAGAATGCTGTTTTTAGATAAGGGTAGTTTCACCTCATAAAAGATTATATGGCTGATGTATTTTTAAGTCCAGAGAAGAGTAACAAAACCTATGATGAAAAGGTATGGAAACACTTTGAGATGAAGATATGGACGATTGAGTAGTGGAAAGTGGCAAGTAAGAGATGTCACTGCAGTATATAAAATAATAGATGGTACTGAGGGGTCAGATGGTCACTCCTGTATGCCCTCTCTTGTAATAAATGTCAGGCAGACACTCGGAAATAAAAGCAACAGGTTTAAATCTAAAACAGTAAATGCTTTTTTAACACAGTGTCTCTGATGTGGCCTTGAGAACATACCGAGCTGAAGAGCTTAGCAGGATTAACAAGCAGGTATTGCAATCGATGTCACCTACATCTGCAGTTAAACTATCCAGGGTAAAAGTTAATCTATTAACTCATATTTTCATGTAATATTATTTTAATAATGCGAATCTCTGCTTCAGGCCTTGTGACAATGACTACTTCCCACTTGCAGTGAAACTTGACTGTTGGGCACGTTTTTGCATGGGCATTTGTCCTTTGCGGGGGGCGGGGGGTTTCGACATGTGTTCCCGGTGAGCGGGAGAGGCAGGATTTCAGGCTAGCTGGACCTCTGATCTGATCTGCTCTGGCACCTGATGCTGGCTCCGGCTGCTGAGAGGCGGCTGGTCGAGCTCCCCTGCCGACAGCCGATGCTGAGCTCCCAGAGCCCTTCCCGGGGCTGGCCCCCCCGGTATTGCTGCCTGCCAAACTTGGACTTGCAAAACGCGGGCTCAGCTTGGCAGGAACGAGCGCAGCGTGTTCAGGCAGCTTTGAGGTTTCACCCGTATCGCCCTGCCCTGCCCTGCCCTGGAAGACACCACCTGTGCTAAACTCACCCTAGGCAGGAAATGGAAGAACAAATCAGGCTTAATTCAATTTAAAAAAAAAAATATCCTTAAACCAAACTGCACATAGTCTTCTCTGCATGCCATCTGCATAGGAGCAGGGGGATGTGTTTGATTCATACTGTGATTTGAATGGAAGTGAGAGTAAATTGAAGGCTGATATATATCAGTGCTGAGGGCAGATTTAGACTAGTGAACAGTTGTTCCTACAACAAAAAACAGATAATGTTGTCAAGTTTGTTCCCTAACCCAGGATTCAGTCAAACACTTACCAGACTCGAGCTAGATCTCCACAACCTTTATTGCTTCCTGTACACTCACTCAAATCTTGCCTAACCCCTTCCTGTCCCAGCACTGGTTTCCTTCTTTCTCCCAAGGGTGGTATTAGTGTCTGCCCACTAAACCCTGTCAACAGGTGAAATTTATGGATGGGCTATGGCAACCTATTTATCATAATTTTTTATAATTTCCATCCCCATTCCCCATTAAATACAACAAACTTCTGAGCACTTTAAGCGTGAAATCAGTTGACATATTCAAAAGATTGTTTCTTCTTCTGTCACATGAACATGACAAACTCACTGTCCTATGGCTCTACTGCAGGCACTTAAAGGTGTTCTGAATTCTTTCTATTTTTTAAGACAACCCCCCCAACACACACAGAAATTAGGACTTTTGCATACTTTGCAAATGGGTCCTTCCCCTTAATGAGTCTGTTTATTAAGCAAAGCAGCCACAGTGACAAAGAGAAATAGCAATGACAAGTTCCTCTCAGCATCTGGAGACTGTAGAGAGCTTGTTCCATCCATGACCAAGTGTAGAAGTTACACCTGGAAGTGACACCCAGGCTATGGGGCTTCCTTGAGCTTGGCTTCTGCATCCTCATGTCTTCCATGGACATGTTGCTGTTTCTGTCTTCTTTCTAGCTAGCAACAGATTCTTAGGAGAGGAAGTAAATGTATGTTAGCAAAGCCAAACTGACTGTTCAGGGGGTACATTTTCCCTGCTTCCCAGCTTTCCAGGACCCTGTATGAGGAAGGGAGCTGGAGCATCACTGTGCTGGAAGCCACAGGGCGGCCCTTGAGCTGCTGGGCAAAGTCACCCTGGGAAGCTGATGGCTTGGAAAGTCCACTGCCTCCACATAGCTCCATTTCCTCCTCTGACTCTGCTGCTCTCTTCTGGAGTGGATAATAGGGACTGGCTTCTGGGGTGTGACAGGAAGATCAATTCATTTTTTTATATAAGATATTACTCATGAATAAAAAAAATTGGAAAAAAACCAACAACGCTCTGAGAATAATAGAAGGAATTTGCTGAGGACTTATGTGGGAAGTACATGTAGCTCAACAGGTGGCAACAACAATTTTTCTCTAATTTTTACTTTTTAGTGTTAACTTCCCACTGACAGAGAGAAATGGGAAACATCCCAGGTGTTACATACAGGAGAGGGACAGTTTCAGAGAGAGTTTACTCTTGCTTTCCATGACAGTGTAGACTAGAGGAAAATGCCCCAGGGATTGTGCAGGAGATAAATAGTGTTGGGTGAGTTTTACTTCCAAGATGCCTTCAGCCAAACGCTATGTTAGCTGAGGAGTCTGAGAGCATAACTGTGTTGATATAAATACATGACAGGGTATGCCCTGAGACACGAAGCAGTGCTGGTGTGTGGTCAAACCACAGCACTCTGCTTCTTCAGCATAGCCAGATTTTTGTCTTTGGATACTCTTTTCCTTTGATAACTCCAGGGTGGCTTGAACCTTCAGTGCCAGTTTATGGCCTTTGTCCCAGAACAGGCCCCGTGCTACTGAAGGTAGCGGAGCTCTCAATGTAAGCTGGACCTATCCGGCCTGCTGGCACACAGGGTGCTGGAGATGCCATGGGAGTGTGCACACACTCGTTGACTGTCTCCAAACCCCCCTCCAAAGGAGGGGCTTTGCAAGGAACTTGGACAAACTTGTCCAAGGAGCCAGCTGTTGACTATCTATGAACATAGAAGTTAAAAGATTTCGACAAACTATTGTTTGGTTTAAACCTGACTCAACTTTTGATTCATTTCCTTCTTTGCTTCAGCCACTTCCAAACCCTCTGTTCTCTGTCCTTAAAGTCAAACAGTGCGGCAGAGCACAGGAACCGTAAAATTTATCCCCACAATAACTGCTTAAATCTCATCCCTAATCCTCTAAACTCCTTGGTTCAGGGTAGTTTAAATTGTTGTAAATATCTTTGAGGTGGATTATACTACTTAATTGCTACTAAGGGAATAATAATATTATGTGTATGTGCATACATAATATAATGTACGTAGAGAGACAGAGACACAGACAGAAAATCTTTCTGGCAAAGAAGATATTAAAGATATTAAATAACAGTTTAAACCACTCAGGATTTGGGAAAGCCTGTTAAAGGGATTAGAAACTAAATCCAAAACTGGACAAGGGGTAAAGGCAATAATTTCTTCAGACAAGAATGATAGCAGCAAACTGTTTCCTCTCTGTCTATATGTATGTTTTCTTTATACATGGTCATATACAAATATGCCTCAAGAGACATCATGAAATTTTCTATTAAGTTAACCTAAGTTATATGAAAGATACTTGTGTTTGAAGCATAGACACTACTAGCACAAGAAGACAGAGGCAGAGTGTCCATCAGTAGCATTTTTTTCTTTGTTGGAAATAGTTTCCCATCACCCGAACATCAGAGTTTCAAGTTCAGCTGTTCTAACTAGAAGAATTTGAACACTGCGCACATAAATAGCTAAATATAACTTCCTACATGTGAGTAATACCTCTGAGTTGCTTGTGACCAACGCACATGTGCCAATCCCTGGACAACTATAACTCCTCCTGAGAGTAGGAGAGAAGGAATATCCTAAGGAGATTTTAAGTTTTAAAACACTAATAAGAAGAAATATCACAATAGGTATCCCCAAAAATTTGTTTCCTGTGAATGTGTGTGTCATTGTAAATGTCTGCGCTTCATCTTTGCTCTTCTGGTCTGTCCTGCTTACAAAATGCAGCAAATTAATTTTTCTGGAAGCAGCCTTGGTTGCCTCTGTTGACCCCAGACATAAGCTGGGACTCACCAGAGTTCAAGGAATCAGTTCCAGAAAATAAATTCAAAGTAAGGAACTAATTTAAAAGAAGTTTACTGAAATGGTTAATTACTGAATAGAATAGCTGAAGCAAAACATCCAGCAAATTAAAAAAGTAAATATTATGTTCTTACAGAGTTAATAGAAAGAAAGTAATCCCAACACGGAGTGCTTCCAAATGCTAAGGGAATGCAATTGGTGGTCAGGCTGTGAGAACTAGCTCTTGCTGAGACTCCAGCCACTACACAGGAGCAAGGGACACATTGCACCTATAAGTTTGAACCAGAGCATGAGCATGGATTCAGTTCCAGAGATCTGCGCCTCGGGGCACCGCCAGTCTTTTATCATCTGAAATAAAGCTACTTTATTACAAATGCAGTAATTGGGTGTTAAATTATTACCCTCTTTCTGGGCACACTAGATCTGCTTTTTATCCTTGTGTTTATATTCTCCAGTTTGATCTTGTTCTGTGGTTAGACAAATCTCCTCTCTGGAAGGTAAAATACATGTTCCTCTTACTACCCCTTGCCCATTCTTTGTTTCATCTTCACTTCATACCTCTTTTGATTCAAGGCTGGCTAAGAGTCTTAATTTATAAAACATCATTTGGAAAGATCTGAGGAATATTAATGTTACTGAAGTATCTTTAGCATTCTTCACATACATTTCCTATTTATTCTTTAGGCTCAAGTTAATCTTTCTTTCCAGTGTTTGTACAGAATGGCTTTGGTCCATGATTTGTTCTCCTTGGATCTGGTCAAAGATTCATAGCTGTGTGTAATGAAGGCAGCATGGCCACACATGGAGCCACGTCTGGTCATGAGTGTGCTAAGGCCAAGGTTGGATATGGTCTTGAGTGACCTGTGGTCCTACTGTTCCTCTTGTACAGCCATGGGGCTGAAAGGAACAATTTTGAGCATAGTACACAGGATTACTTCTTAAACAGCTGGAGACAGAAACAAGTGCATCTCTGTAGAGCCATGTTTTATGCTGTACAGTAAAATCTGTTTGGACTGCTAAATGCATTTGGGTTTATGTTCTTTTCTATATAGATAAAGGTCTTAATGTCCTATACCATATTTCATCGAAGTATGCTTAAACATACTTGGAAAGTACTTAAGTAGCTTGCTAAATAGAGATATACATGTATTTATGACTATTTCCAATAAAGGATGTGGTGACCAATGAGTAAGGGGCAGCAGTTCCCCATCCCCCAGATGGAGTTCAGGCCAGGCTCTTGGGTTCAGTGTCTTGGTTGTCCCTGTAAACTGTCCCTCTGCAAGAGCTTTACACTCTCTAGTAAGGAAAGGGAAGAGGAAAGGCTTAGAGTAGAGGAACTGGACCTGTTTCCCTATCATGTAATCACATTTCTTATGCTACATGTAAAGGGTTTGAATGCTTTGTACTTTTTATGGTAAGGAATTTTTTTTTCCCTTGATTTCTCCTGTTCTCCAGCCTTGGCTGTGCATGAGGCGTTTGAAGGAATAGCCATTTAGTTTATCTCTTTCATCATTGCAATCTGTTCTGTTGATCCCTTCTCATTGCTGTGTTTGCTAATATCCTGGCATACACAAAGTGTGTTCCATTCTCTGTAACAAAAGTTAGCAACTCTTCCCTTTCCAGAGACAGGGAAACTGAGGCATGGTGTTGGGAACTGGCCAGGAGTTTGTTGGCAGAATGGGAAGACAAAGTCCATCAGTCACTATGTGCCATCTTCTGGCCTACTGTTGGTTTTGGCAGACATTGAAACTATGTCCCAGGTTTAGTCACCTACAATTGCTAGCAGCTTTTCAGTTGCTGGCAAGCAAGCTGGGTCCTCAGCAGAGCCGCTGGCGGCAATCCACATTTTTTCCATTTTCCTTTTTCCAGGTCATTTTTGCTTGTTAGGCCTTTTCATCTCGTTTCCGTGGAGAACACGGTTTCAGAGGTGATCTGCTTCCTCTGCCTGTGTAATCAGAAGCGAAGGCTGTGATCATGCTTATTTAAAAGGAAAAGGGGTAGGAAGGAGAGAGAAAGAACAAGAATGGTATCCAAGATTCCCATCTTTGGGAAGATGAGTATGAAAGGGGATGAATTTATCAGCTGGATGCTTTTTGGATCAGAGTGGGAAAATGAGATGAAAAGAGGGAGAAACAAAACAGAACAAATCAATTACAACCATGCTAGCAGCAGTCATGGACACGCTGCAGTGGCTTTCAGGCACATTAGTACTCATAGAAGATCGAGAAAAAAATCACACCACTTTCCTACATTTCCTCTCTCCTAAATAGAACGCTAGCAAAGAATCTCCTCAGAGAGTGTGACTGAACCCAAGGTGAGCACAGTTCAGAATATTGTCCTCAAAGAAAAAGCCTGACTCCTTTGTTACCAAGTTGTATATTAAAAAAAGGAATTTGTGGCATGCTCAAAAGAAGCAGCAACCTCTGTGGGGCTGCTTGAAGAGCCCATCCTGGTGTTGGGAGAGATCTAACTGTGCAGAAAGCAAGTGCACACCAATTCACAGCCACAGAGTGGATGGAATGCTGCTCTAGTTAGTGGTTTTGAGGTGGAAGGAGGTAAGAAAGGAGAAGCACTGATGTTTGTGAAGGAAGGCAAGTAAAAAGAGAAGAAACAATTTCCAGAGGAAGAAACCAGGTAGAAAAAAATGAAGAGAAAATAACCTATACATGCTGTGCTAAGAACCACCCAGGCAAAGCAGAAAAGCTAGTCCATGAAGAATCAGGGCAGGCACTGCTCTGTGTTTCTTCTGTAGCTAGGGCTGCTGAAAGGTTATCAAGATATTTTTGAGGGACTGGGATATCTTCCAGGCATATTTCACCTTGAAATAGAGACAGTGTTTCAGCCAGGCTGGCACCTGTGTAACCACTGCACCAAGGGCGAAGAAGAAGCAGCCAACACAGCGAATGGAGAGAGGAGGCATCAGTGCTGCGGTTGCCGCATCCCTGGTCAGGTGCGCGGCCTGGGAGCCAAGCTCCACACGGGCAAGCACTTTGCTCACTTAAGCCCGAGCGACCTCATCAAAGTACAACAAACTGCTCATTACCAAGTACCCGCAATGAAAGACACGTTACCTGACTTGGCAGAAGCAAAAATAGCCTCAGTGCTTGTTGCCAAAGATAAACATTGGCAAATGCTATTGGATAAAGAAAGCAACCACCTCACTACATCTTGGACACCAGCAGGTAGCTGCAGATGGTGGAATGTGCTGTTTTGGATCAAACCTGCAGTGGAAGGATACTGCTGCTGCCAACAAGATGTGCTAACAGGACTCACAGGGATCAGAGATGAAGAGGATGGCGTTCTGCAGCAGAGCTGCATAGACACTGAGATGACAACAGGCATAGATCACAATCTCATTTGTTTGCAGAGAAAATAAAGCCCTAGCTATATACTACAAATAATATTAGTAATAATACAATAATAATATTGCAGCAGACTCTAGTCTCAGACCCGGGACACTTCAGGCACATCAACATTCAGTGCGAGTGCAGGAGCTGTGAAGTGCAGGCTAAAGACCCCCTTTGAGGCTGCAGAGCAGATGAGGGGCTTGGGACAATAGGAAGCAGTGCTGTGGGGTGGTCAGGATGCCTTGTATTCCTGTGGCCCAGGAGCAAGTCAGAAGGGACTTTCCACAGTGCCCCTCTGAAACTGCCCCATTGTGGGATGCGTTAGATGGAGGGCACACAGAACTACCATGTGCCACTAAAAATAAACAACACCTCATCTCGGCAGTTGTGTAGTTTCAAATCCAAAATCCCCATTTCCTTTCAGGGAGGCTTTTTTAATTTTACCTGTGAATGAGAGCACAGTCATACCAGGCCTACAGTCACACTGGGTCTTCCCCCATCACAGGCAGGCAGCTGGGAAAGCTATTAAAATTCCCAGCTGTGGCTTTAAGAGGGTTCAAGAAACAAACAAAACATGCAGCAAGACAGCCTTGAACTCTGAAGGAACTCTGTCTCCGGCATCGGTCCCTATAACACTCATTGTCAAGATGCATCTCTGTAGCGTTGCCTATGGCTAGCGGTAGTGGATGGAGGAAAGGAAAAGAAAGAAAAGATGTGGAGGAAGGATACAGCATGGCACACCAAAGACCTTCCCCTCTGGTCTTCAGAGATCCAGTTACAGGTAAAACCGTTTCCCCGAGAGTGAGGCATGTGAAGGCAAGTTGAACCAATCAGGCTGCCAAATCCCAGTTTGGGGAAGATGATGGTGAATGGGCTTCTCTATCACTGGCATCAAAAGTTCATCAAGTCTTACCTAGAGACAGATTGGATACAATGCTGTGTGCACTCTGCTGAAATTTGAATAGTCAGATACTGAAACCACACCAGCTTTTGAGTGATGGACTACAGGACCAAGGCAACCACCCCATCTTCCCCGCAAGAAAAAACGTAATTTTAGGTGCAGATGTTAGGCACTGTTCTCATGTATGGACTTCAGAGGGATATACAGGTAAACTAAATCTCAAAGCAAGTCTAGGCAGCAATGTTTAATTTTGCACTGGAATTTGGGAGATCAGTGACTCGCTAGGTGTCCAAAGGAAAGTCTTTTTACACCCCTAAGCCTTCGTTTCCCCATCTGGAGAAGAACTGCTGCAATATTTGCTGATGTAAAACATGCTACTTGGAACGGGGAATGATCATCGTCTGAAATGAATGTGATGAACGAATACTGTGATAAACAGCTTCCTTGTCACTGAGCTGGGAGTACAAGGGTGGGATTGTGTGGGAGCTGTGAGAACGCAGCACATGACCAGAATTGGGTATAGGTGACTGCAGTATAGGCAGGGGAAAGGAGAAAGTCTGAATGTTGCCCTGTCTTGGAGTTCTCTCTCCTTCTGCTTGAACACTGAATAATAAGGTCAGCTGTGATTTTAACCAACTCAAAGAGCGATTCCTAATCTCTTTCCATTGGGACTTTCATTTCCTGGCTATCTCACATGGTACTACATGCTTTTTTTGGGGATCAAAAGTCACATCAGGATGACTCTGTTTCCATTTCTATCAGACAGTAATAGGGGTAGTGCTCAGGTAGCCAAGGCTAAATTATCTGCAGTTTTTGTTAATCACAGGAAGTGTGCCAGCTGCTTACGTGACCAGGCAAGCTCTCCAAGGCCGTGTACACAGCGAGGCGCAGTGCCAGTTGTCTGGGTGGCTCTGCTTTTCACAAGGGAATGAGTCACTGCAGCAGTTGCCACCGCTCCACCCCTCGTATTGGTTTCTAATATCTTACCTTGTCAGGAGGCCAGGAATCCAGGAGGACCTAGATTTGGGTCCAGGCTCCTGTTCAGTTTCCTTCCCTTTATGGCAGTAATGGATTTCCTGTGCTTCCCTCCCTTTCCTCCCCTGCTTCTTTATGGATGTGGCCATTACGTAGCTCCGAGAAAATGGATTACCAGGCAACCCTCGGCATCGCCATCACTCTGCTGTGCATCACGTGTTTGCAGAACCAGACTTGTTATGCAGAGGTGTTTTTTTTTTTTTTTAATTGCTGTATTTGTTTTAGCAACGTTATGTGAGGCTGTGGAATTTCAAAGCTATGGCAGGCTAGGGAGGTATTGCGCCTCTTGCCCACGTTTCCCCATCTGCTGTGAGTCATTGAGGGAGACTCCTGGGTGCTTCTTGCAACTTCTGGAAGGGGGTGAGTCAGCGGTCCCTTGAAGGCTCCATCACAGCCCATCGTCTTTGCCTCCTCCTCAACATGGCGTGTGGCCGGAGGCACCCACAGAGCCAGGGAAGTGGAGTTACAGATGGGCGCAACAAGTGTTTTGACAAAGGCATCCATGCCACCCACAGGGTGCAGTCAGCAGGGCAGGGAGAGATGGAGGGCCTCATTAAACAGACTGGTGCTTGCTGATGGAGTACACCACTGCGAGAGTGTCACCATGCTCCTCTTGAGCCACGTGCACGCTCTGCCCGTTGCTCTGCGGGAACAGCCTGTGACAGAAGCTACTGTTCAAATGGATGCATTAGAAAAGTGAATGGGAACATAAGTGCTTTGGGGGTAGCTATTTCATTATCACTGCTTATAAAGCTTTCTGAGAAGTGTGAACATTTGCTGCTTTTAGCCAGGCTCTTAATTCACACCACGCTAGGCTTGACCCCAGCTCCCACCACCCTCTTCCTCTCTACTGCTCTCCTTCCCCAAACCTGCTCCTGTACTCTGCCTGGCCCTTCTCACTTCACGAAACCACATGACTGCATCCTGCACCAACCCTACAAATCAGTCTGTTGATGTCACACAGTGACATCATCCCTACACACATGCTAGTAGATGGCCCACATCTGCTAGAGTGGAAACACAAGTAGCTCTCTCACATGGAAGGGTGGGAGGTGTTTATGGCTCCTCAGCTTTTCAGCCAAGAGATACTTCAGCACAGTCATCCTCCTCCTTAGATTTATATAGGTTGAACCCATCCCTATGGCTCCTGCTTATCCCCATTTCATTGAGCTTGGGCTAAGAGACCTCTTCTCATGTATTGAAGCTAGAGGAGAGAAGGTTTAGATTGGCTGTCAAGGGGGGAAGTTCTTTACAGAGAGAGTGGTGAGGTGCTGGAACAGGCTGCCCAGAGAGGTTAATGCCCCAACCCTGGAGGTGATCAAGGCCAGTCTGGATGGGGCCCTGGGTGACCTTGTCTAGATACAGGCCTGGAGGTGGTTTGGGGGTTGGAGCTCAATCAACCTTGGGGTCCCTTCCAATGCAGACCATTCTGTGATTAAGTGTGAGGCCACAGTTCCTCACAGATAAACTCCACCAAATCACTTTATTTGCTCTTTCTTTCTTTTTTTTCTTTCTTTTTTTTTTTTTGTTTGTTCATATGTTTCCTAAATCCTTTATGGTATTCAGGAAGGGAGTGATAAATTTTAAGAGTGGTATCAAATTTTTCAAGAATATCTGTGCAAGATCACACATACCTGAAAGGCTACTATTAAGATATATTGCTAACTCAGTTTCAAAGAACCACAACAAAATGTACATAGAATAGTATTTTAGGTTTAAAAAAAAATTGTATTTCTATTTACAATCAAGGAAATTGTGGTCTTAAAAATCTAATAGCATTATTTGCAGCAGCTGATTTAGCTTACAAAACTGCTAAGAGTAGAGACAACAGTCCCAGAGACAGTGATTTTATACTTCAGAGCACTAGCAATCTGTTTGTCCTTGCTTAACTTCTTCTGTGCCATGCCCTGGTTCACATTTGGAGCTATATTTTATCTCCGAGTTCCTATTATTTCTTACAGGTTAGCACAACATACGACCTATGACATTGCAGCCGTAAAGAAAGCAGACACATGTGATTTTTCTCTTCAGTTTTCATATCTCAGTGCTCTGGCCATTCAATTTAGTTTCCCAGGTGCTGACAGCTGGTAATGCTCTTAACTGCTCTCCCCTGTTGGTAAGTTATGGATATTTCCTAACTGAAGTTTAATTGTATAACTTTACTTCAATCAAAATGCCAAAGGTCCCAGGAACCCATTCCTCCTCCAGGCTGATTACAGCGCTAAAGATAATACTGTTTGCAGAAGGTGAACCTAAGCCCCTACTGAGTGTCTTCTAAGACAAACTGACATTTATTGCATTCCCCATCACAACATGACTGCCCAGAGCTGGCCCAGAGGAACACAAAACCCCAATTTTCAGGTTACATCTTCTATATATATAAAAGCAGGTAAAAAAAAAAAAAAGTCATTTGAGTTTATCACTGAGGCTGAAAGGTGGTAGGAATAAGAAATTGAAACTGTAGGTACCAAAGGCATGAGCAGGGACCATGTGGCTCACCTGTGGGTATTGCACCAGCACAGTGAAGCAGGATCTGGTCCCACATGTGGGGTCTTGGGCGTGCATCACATAGTCTGTGTTTCTCCCCCTTTTCCCAGAAATGACAGCTTCCAGCAGTGCCAGGCTGTCTCATCAAGAGGGCACTGGTGTGATGCTCCCTTGGTGGCCTTGATGCAGTAGTTAGGCTGCTGAGGGTGACCTGACCTTGGGGCCCCTCCTGTGAGCCCACTGCTCCCCTTACTTCAGCTTGTTGTATCAGTTTTGGTTGTCCTGGCTGCCCTGCTCCCCAGGTGGGCAGAGTAATGCTGGTGGCACTGCATCCCCTCAGGCTCCTGGGTTCTGGAAGAAACCTGCAACCCCTCTGTGAGAAGGTACCAGGTCTGTAGGACTACATCTGTAGGACTACAAGTCCGGTATTACTCAGCACCAACCCTCCAGGCCCTCATTGGGAATTATGGACCCGAATGCCTGTTGAGGCTTCCATAAAGTCTGCCCATAGCTTTGCTCAATAGGTGAAATATGCCTTCAGTTTATCCTCAGGGGTAAACCGAGGTTAAACAGTGACGGTAATAAACCAAGAGTAATGAGCAGTAAAATAGTGGTGAAATGTTCTGATACTGTTGCAACAGAGAGGCTAAGGTGGGGAGGGCAGGACTGTCCCCATTGCCGAAGGTTGAACTTGCTTTTCCCAATTCCGTGACTGCTGACTGCTTCTGCAGCCATGTTAAGCTGCAGTCACATGGAGAGGGAGACAACACACTAAAAAACATCACCATGAAAAAACCAGCATCCCTTTTGATCTGCCTCTGCTCTGTGTATTCATACCTCTGACTACCTGGGAATGTCTTACCTGTGCACGGCTGGTCCCTGCTTTGTTGGGTACAGACGCTTCTCCCTAGGGGAGAGTGGAGGGAACCACTATGGGAACCACTCTGAGTTGAGTCCACCAGTTTCACCATGAAAGAAAAAACCCAAATAGCTTGTCAAAGCTTCACCCTAGTTTTATAAATTCTCAAGAAGTTGGCTGGGGCTTCTTGTTGTTTTTAATCTCAGACTTCACAAGGCTCCCCAGTCCCCTGCACTTGCCAGCTGCCTGCCCACTCAGCAGCTGATGGGGAAGGGTTGGTCCAGTGGGAGAAGGTGTTGCATGTCTGGCTCAGCTTTGTTACTTTCTAGAGGAGTCTGGATGGGAAAGGGACAGACCTTCCCCTCCCAGGGACTTGAACCGTCCTGGGGTTCTTACAGAAGACACGGTAAGGGTGGCAAGGTAAAGCTGTGTTGCAATGGAGGGTTTGCAGATATGCTGCAACAGAAGAGAGGACCCTGCGCAGAGGGGGACCTGCACCTCTGTGTACTCTGAGTCCTCTGCCTTTTTCCAGACAGTCCACAAGGCTTCCCAATGACAATTTGTGACTAGTCTGCAGGTCCAGCAATGAGGAGATCACAGAATCACAGAATCGTCTGGGTTGGAAGGCACACCATGGATGTTCGAGTTCCAACCCCCCCTGACACAGGCAGGGCCACCAACCTCCAGGCCTGGGCCCAGGGCCCCATCCAACCTGGCCTTGAACACCTCCAGGGTTGGGGCACCCACCACCTCTCTGGGCAGCCTGTTCCAGCACCTCACCACTCTTTCCATAAAGAACTCCCCCTTGATATCCAACCTAAACATTCCGTTCTTTAGCTTAAATCCATTACCCATTTTCTTACCACTATGTTGTAAAAATTAGGATAGGAAGAAGCAAGTGAGTACTTTGGTCCACTTAATATAGATGTCTGTCTGTCAGTCACCAATAGCATTACTGTAGGCAGAAAGGGGTTTGAAGAGATCCTTGTCCTTCCCAGGGCATTCCCTCTCTCCTCCTTTCCCTACAGCAGCCTGCCATCCCCTCCCCCAGTCACGTTAAGGCAGCTGTTTCTGGTGTCGCCGTCTAAAGCAGATCAGCGGGGTTTTTCTGGTTTTGCTAATACTGGCCGTTTCAGTAATTCAGTTTAAAGGATATCAGAACATTTAGGAGTGATAAATGGGAGGGAGGAGGGAGAGTAACAAATAACTGTGGGTGAGAAAAGGCAGGGTCCTCCTTTGGCAGCTTTGCCATTAGATAATTGCGGTGTGGAACAGCACCTTCAGATGTCCACTGAAAAAATGCATCTGCATTTGGGCCCCAATTCCAAGAAGCATGTCTGAGCATGCTTCACTGCTGCTCTGTTGCTTAACTTTCAGTAAACTGTCAAGCAAGCACATGTCCAGCACCCACTGTCTAGTGATGCGTTGCCAAAATGGGGCTTAGAGGCGAAAAATAAATATTGCTAGCTCTACACTGATGAAACCCACAGATAACAGACAATGCCATACATTCAACAGAACCAAAATATGCATCCTGTGCATCTCTTCTGCAGGTTTTGGAGAGGAGCAGTGTTCTGCTGAACTTCCCTTGGTTTTTGCTGTAGCACTCAAGTCTAGTATTTTAGGCTCACGCATGTATCTAGGCTTCTTCCTTCTGTGCCAGACTTGCACTCTTGCAAGAGCTGCCTGTTCCTGATCTACTCCAGTGAGTTGTTTTCTTGAGTGAGACTTCTCTTGGATTCTGCTGGTAAAGTGGAACTGAACTCTTGGTCCGGGTAGACAGCAAATGTACTCTGGGAATTGCTGCAGAGACTACACAGCACTAACGTACTTTACCTGATCATCCTGATTGCCTAAGGATCACCACATTAAATTTAAGATTTAAATGCTGTGTGTCTTGATAAACAAGGTCACAGTTATGTATCCTGAAGTGCCACCTAGAGTTTTTCTACATATATCTTTTATAACATTGCTCCTAGGACCATGTTTGAAGGTCAAGAGCTGGATGGTGACAGCACGATTATCAGGTGATCTTCAGATGATAGTGAAAATTAAGTCACAGGGATGAGTAGGCCATCTTCACTGGAAAACCTTCTGTTCCCTCTCCCTGTTTTTCCCTCAGACACACAGAGGTGGGGGTAGGCAATGGGGTCAAATGAGGCACAACATTGATTTGCAGAGGCTCCTTTGGGCATCTAGGTCAGCAGATGAGAGACAGAGGTGGCTGCAAACAGGTCCTCGGGGATAGCCAGTGTCCCCAGGCACCCCCAGTGCATCCACCGGTCCCCTCTGAATGACCTGTGCGCTGGGGGAAGGTGAGCCAGCTAAGGAAGCCGAAGAGACAATTCAATCCTCCCTCTGCAGACACCTTGTGCAGCTCAACCTGTTCCACCTGTGACACCTGCCAGGACCGTCTGGACGCAAACAGGAGGCCTGCTCACTCCCCTTCCTCCTGTAAAGCCAGGCTGGGTCCCTGTCCCTGCTTGGGGATGGACACAGGACAGCTGAGATGGGGTTTCTTATCCGAATCCTTTCCCTCCAGGTGTACACAGATTCTCTCCTGCATCCTCCTGGAGGGAAGGCTTTCCTTTTCTCATGGGTCTCCTGAGCTCACACATTAAATTGGAAAGACCTTTCTGAGACCCACATGTTCTGCTACTGAAAGCGAGCTCCTGTGATTCTTAGAAAGGAGACTGCCCCCTATTTTTAGGGTTTTCTGGCATATCTCTGCCTAGGAATGCCTGAGGCCTCAGGAGGAATGAAGGTGTCCAGAGCTGTGTAAAAAAAAGACCCAGTTCTACTGACAGAGCCTAATGTTCACCATATATAATATCCCATAGCATTCGGAATCTGATTTCATTTGTAGCTATGCTGAGAATAAAAGCTTTTCCTTCCCCTAACAATCAATTGGCCCATAGTGGGTCTTTATTCCCATTCAAATTAAAGGCTATTCCATACCAAAAATGCACTAATGTAACTAAATTGATTTCTAACTTGATTTTAGTTAAATGGGTGTAGTTCCCTGTGGGGATACACTTAAATAAGTCAGAGAGTGGGCAAATTGTGCATCTTTGTATATTTCTCCACGATTTATCTTAATTAGGTGTAAAGGGATCTTGCAGCATCCAAGGTACTTACCGCAGGTAACAACCCACATGCAAAACCCCATGTCTTCTGCTTCCCGGGGATGCTTAGCAACTCTCCTAGAGTGTCGAAGGCTCTTAACTCCTGCCGTGGAGCGCTGGAGGTGTTCGCTGCCTCACAAGTGTTCAGCACTTCTAGAGATCAGGCCCTGCATTGTTGTCGTGTGCGTTGTCCCCCACCCCCACCTCCTCCTTCCATATTTCATGGTGGATAATTGCCTCCCCCACCAGCCAGGCGCAGCCTTGGCTCTGAAGCACCCTCGTTGCTCTGAGAGCCGAGGCTAAGTGCAGCCCTCAGCGTGCCCAGGATCCCGGTGGATTCACAGAGAAGCTTTTTTCTTATTGGGCTGTGCCACCCTCGCAGTGGAGCTTGTCTTCCTACTGAGATAGAAAGGGGAAGTGGTAGGGGGAAACCCTAGCAGAGGAAAATCGAAGTGATTTATAACCTAAAGCGCAGCCGGTGCTGGGAGATGCCTCCCGGCTCAGCCCGGCCTCAGCTGGGATTAGCCACGTCTCTGATCAGTTGGGGCACGGTGTTTGACTTTGTGGTGTTTCATTGCTCCCATCCATCGCTTGTTCCCATTCCTGGTGACTGCTGAGGGAAAAAAGGATGTGGAAATGATGCATGCCTTCGAGCCGGGGATGGTGCTGGGCTCTGCCCTCGGTGGCTGTGGTCATCACCCCAGGAGGGTATGACACGGTTATGTTATACGGGAAGGAGCCATTCACACTCAGCACTCCTGCGAGCTGCGGTGCTTAAGGAAAATAATAAAATCAATGTATATTATTTTAATTGTTTTTAAAATGGATGGATAGTAAAGCTACACAGGCCAAACTGTATGTAACCCCTTGAAAAGAAGCAGAAAGGGGGAATGACATGCCCCATCACTCAGGAATATAGATTTTGAAATATATGTGTCTAATTTATGGGAGAATATATGTTGTTATCTGAGTTTGGGAGACTTCTGACATTTTACCATTGACTAAGGCTGTGGACAGGTCTGACATACAGTGGGGTAATGGAAATAAAAGCAATGGCTTCCAGGGTAGAGGCCAGAAATGTAGAAGCTGTGGTTGTTCTTCCAGGAACGATGTGTGGACTTGATTGACCAGAAATGTCCCTGAGAAAGTGAGAGGCCCAAAGAGGTCAATTCCCTCTCTTCAGTGGCTCTGGCTATTTTCTTTAAATTAAAAAGAAAAATGGGACACTCTAGTCCTTTGTGTAATTTTATAGCCTAAGGAAAATTTCCTAGGCTTACTCTGCTGTGTGTGCTGGAAAGCAGAATGGCATATTTAGACCCTGAATTTTCACTTAGGTGTTTTTTTTATTCCTGTTAACATTCAAATGCTGTCTAATATCAACTTCTATATCTTCTGTGTGGCTTTAGTTTGGGTTTTTTTTTTTTTAATTGAGGATTTTATATTAATAAACCATGGAATCTTAAAGTCAATGTTTGCTAGCACCATAGTCACATGCAATATTATACAGACATATTTTCTCCCTTCTTTCCTTCTCTCCCTCCTTCCTCTCCTAGCCATTTACAAGTTTTTTATATGTTTTTTCCATGCTTTCTTTAAACCTTTGAACATGGGGATGTTTACTTGTGTCCATTTAAAAACAATGCAGAACAAAAAGTCAAATGACAGCACCAGAAAGGTCTGTTGGGCTCTGGGTGGAGAAACCACCTACCACTTTTGTTCATATGATGACTGCGGTCTCCTCTCTTCTCTCACCAACTCATGGGACTGGTTTTGATGGCAAAGAGGATTTTGGCAGCCCTGCCTCCCTCAGACTCAGCACTTTCCTCCAGTTCTACACCACCGCTCCTTCATGCCAGGATTAAAATACCCTTTTCTGGAGGGAGGGGGTAGACCGTGAGGTGCGGTGGGCAGGAGCATTGTGGGCCAAACTCCTTAGGTTGGTCTTTTCACCAAAGCCTTTGTCTCACAAACCAACACACTACTGGGAGCATTACAGCTTAGAATTACTTATTATCTATGTCTGTAAGTATCTATATGTGTACATGTGTCTATGATATATTTATGCTTATACTAAGTAAACTTAAGCTTATTTGCAGTTTAAAAATAAGGAAAACAATGCAAATCTGTGTTAAAGTTTACATGAGACGGGACCATCACAACTTTTCTTTCCTCTGAAACTGCATGTGTCAGACTATGCTGCTGGAGGCCATGGAGTCTCAAAGTGGGTGGTTAAGTGCCGTGGTGTGTAACTACAGCTAGCAGGCTGGCTTTCTACCCCAAAAATTTGGCCAAGGAACTGTGTTAGGTGACATATAGCCAGAGCTGCAGCCTCTATCCTGATCAGGGAAGGATTCTGCCTGTGCAGACCTGGCAAAGTTGAGGATGTCCCAGTTGTGTTTCCATCTCAAGGGCTCATCGCTGAAGTGGTGTTGCAGCCGATGTAGCATCCCTGACCTTGTGGCATCCTGCGCATCCGGAATTTTGTAGGATGGAGCTGCAGCTGTGGTCTCCCAAAAGGGAGTCCCACTCGGGGACCTCATGCTGTCAGTAGGCAGGCGAAGGTAAAAAGTCAGCTCTGGCTTGCATTCGGTATGTTCCTGAGTGGTGGTGAAAATGTGCTTCATCATAATCTACTCAGCAATAAAAAAATGTTTTTATGTCATTCAGCAGAAATGTATGGTGAATGAGATTCGAAGGATTCATGCACAAAGGAGATGTCAATGGTAATGTATAGTCAGTCCCTTTAGTCCTGCTTGTCATAAATTCAGAACAAGGGAGACCGCAGACGGGCCTGTGAAGGGTAAAATCGAAGGATTAAACAAACCATAACTCAGTCTTTCTGTGGCTTGAATTCTTACTTTTGGGGTATTTTCCTGTGTGCTTTTAATTCAAAGAACATATATCTTCAGTGAGAGAGAGAAATTACAAAGATTGGACCATGAGAGTTGGGCTTTCTTGTAGTTTTGTTCCCACAGGCAGGCTCTAGCTCAAATCAGCTGTGCTGGTTTAAGGCTGTGCTAGTATCCTTTATGGTTAGTGCTGAGCTCCTTGGGTTACTCACTGTTGTCTCCTCTGTGGGAATATAGGAAGAAACAGGCTGGCTTTGTCTGCCTTCTGACAGGGAGGCTCTGTATCTACTCATCCTCAGCAATCAGATCATAAAATTAGAGCTGCATGCTTGTTGGTGGTGGTCTTGTTTAGTGGTGTTTTGGTTTTTTTTCCCCAAATGAATGTTAAATTTGTTTTGCTTCCCAGTATTCTAGCTCAGCCTGGAAGGAGGATGTGAATCTTTGGATGATGTAAAGGACAGCTTAGGTCTGATTTTTCTCCAGATGAAGCCCTTGATCTGGGATTTACAAGGGCAGTACTTTCTGCTCATTCATTTGGACTGCAGTCTGCCCGGTGCCAGGCCCTGGCCAGCTTCTTAGCGTAGAAAGTGTGTAATCAATTGCATGTCTAATTTGTTCACAAATTTTCTACGAGTGTTGAACCAAATCACACTGCAAACACTTTGCTTAGTTATGTGCCTAACTCAGCATTTGCACATAGAATTGCCTAATGAGCATGTGCAATTATGGCAATTAGACATGTGAATTAAGCATGCAAACACCCCAGCATTTGGGTTAGAGAGTCATAGACTGTATCTAGTGAAATAGCATAACCTATTTTAGATGTGGTAGAAAAGTACCTCTACCTTCTGCAGTGTGACCACACTCGTGAAAAGAGAGCATTGTAAGACCTTTGGCTGGTGAAAGAAAGACCACAAGTTCTGGGTGGAAACCACAAGGAATCTGCAAATGAAGTCAGGCTTTAGGTACTTCTGCTTCTCTGTCCCAGGTGCCTCTTGCTCATAATGAAATATCCACACATGCTCACTGAGCACGCCTTGGCTTAACAGCGTTAGGTGTTCTACGTGCAAGGCAGCCTCCATCAGCAGGAATTGCTGTAAAGAAGTTAACAACTTCCCTTCTATTAGTCCTTCCAAACACAGTACAGTGCAGAACTCCCCCACATCCCCACAGACGCCTCTTGAAGGCTCTACAAATGGCGGAATTTGCGGGGCTTTTTAACAGACTTTCATTCCCATCCTCCCGAGGGAAGGCACTGCTGGCTGGCTGCGGTACAGATCCCAGTGTAAGGTGTGAATTTGGTTGGCAGCTGCCAAGATGGAGAGTCTTGCATCAGTTAATGCTGTTTTAGTGAAATAAGGTTAACAAGCACAGAGGTGAGCAGGTGGTCAGAGATAAACAGGTGAGGGAGCACATTTCTGTAATAAGGAGAAGTCTTGGGAGGGAAACCACCTCCCCCTTCAAATTTCTGCTTCATTAAGGTGATTTCAAACTCGCTCTGAAATCAAGGACTCGGTAGCTGATCAGCGCAAACAAAAATAATCCAGGTGGCAAGCCTGATGAGATATGACCTTGTTCAAAATCAATAGACTGTTCCCCTTCCACTGAGCACAACCGACTCTCGAATGAGTTTACTCCAACGGAGGCATTTCCCTCACAACATTAACATTTTAATTGCTTGTGCAGGATTTTCTGGAAAATTAACCCAGCAATGGTTGAGCACGGGCAGAGGATGCTCGGCGGCAGGGCTGGGAGCCTGGCGGTGCTGCAGGGAGCTGTAAACACATGCTGCCACCTAAAGGAAAGAAACCTTCCGAAAACAAAAACAACAAAAATACCCACCCCCCTCCAAAACCCAGCCCAAACAATCAGGGAAGCTACTGCCTTTGCTTCTGCCGGAGCTTGTTAAAAGTGAGTCTTAATTTGCTTTCGGCAGCCTGTGTCCCCGATGCCTTCCAAGGGCTGGCTGGTGAAGCGGGACAACTCCCATCAGCATCGCGTCCTCTCTGCTGTGGGAGGAGGGATGAGATGGGGCCGAGCACCCTACAGTGGGCAGCTGGCAACTTCTGGAGCTTCTGCCAACTTCTTGGTGCATGCACAGGGTCCCGTAGCTGGGCCACGTAGGTCTTGTGCCAGGGGAGAGCTGCAGTGCTCGGGAAAGGCTCTGCCAGGGAGCAGGACAACTTTGAACAAGCATTACCCCGGGTTGCGGCACAGGGCTGTGGCACTGCTCCTGCTGCCGGGTCCTGTGTGGCATGGCCATCCGGGAACGGGAGGGAAGCTCAGGGAGATACAAATGCAACAGATGGATGGGAGGGTGGGTGGCCGTTGAGTAGGTGGTCTTCAGATGATGTCTGATTTACTTCATTATCTCATGTAGATTGCATAAATGTCGAGGGGACAGGACTAAGATCTGCTTCAGCCTGGCTGAGTATCTTAACTGCTGGTGCTGAAGAGACGGTATTCCCCTGAATAGTCTTTTTCTGGCTTCATAAATCCCACATTCCTGGCTACACAGAGGTGGCAGGCAGAAGAAGAAACTATTTACAGAGAATATATTCCCAGTGAGTATTCCCAATCAGCTCATGAGCAAAGCCTGTGAAAATAAAGGCGGGGGGAGGCGGGTGGGGAAGGAGATCTTTCCCTGCGATTTCAGGAAGCTTCCAGAGCATAAAGAACCTCTTCCAAACACACATACAGGCAACACAAAGCCAGGGAGCCGTGTCCTCGAGGTGCAGCTTGAGGTGCACTTGAGGTGCTGAGCAGACACTGTGCCAAACCACCAGCAATAAAAAAAGGGCAAGTTTGGGAACTTTCCGTGTTTGGGAGTTTCCTCGGATTTCTCAGCAAGCAGCTGCCAATATTGCATTAACACCGCAGCTGCCGGTAACGTGGTGCTGCTGGGAGGCTGAGCCAGCAAGCGATGGTGGAAGAGGTGCGGAGAGACGTGTAGCCATGTGCTAAAAAGCACCCTACGTAGAAGCAGGCTGAGATGGGGGGAACCCGTGTGCACAGCAGCTGTGTTTTGGTGGCTTGAATGCAAGGCTCTGGAGTTTTGGGGCACTTGTGCAGAGCAGTAATGCTTCCTGATGTGTGTGTGCATAGACAGGGTTATACAAACACAGTGCCTCCCGTCTAAGCTCTGGTCATGGTCCTTTACCTGATGTCTGATTGCGAGGAATTGTTTGCATCCAAGCGTTCGGCATTGCACCGTCAGGAAAGATGGTGGCCTGGAGAGGCAGGAGGGTATGCAGGGAAGGCAGTGAGCAGCCCTCCACTGAGTGGTCACAGCCAGCACATTCCTGGGTTTCTTACAGGGCTAGGCCAAATCTCCAGCTCAGAGCACACCCAGCACAAGGACTTCTGGTCTGGTGAGGGACACTGGGCCACTGTTCTCTGAGGTTAAACTCTTACCATCTCACAGCTCCAGGAAAACTTCCCAGTCAAGCTGCAAGGTTGGAGACAGGCAGAACAGATATTGTTTTCTCTTGTGATACTTGTTTTCTTTTAAAAACTGATGGTGATCTCAGCATCGCCACTCAGTGTGCCCATGGAGTAAGTTTAGGAAATATCTTCCATTGTTCATGCTGTTCTACATCACAGCTTTGCTTGCAGTATGGAAAGTGCTTGCTGAGGAGCAAGTTTCTCAGACTGAAAGGAAAATACATGACTTTTCTTATACATAATTTTAATTATATTTGTGATAAGTTCTCAAAAAACATGTATTTGTGTTTGAGGTATTTTTACTATCTTGCTTTGGATGCTATTAGTGAAATATGAGTTTTTTCCTTATGGTGTACAGATATGTGTGATTTTGTAAGCTAACAAACATCTATGTTCATTTACAACCTCATCCAGCATCTGAATTTCTAGTGGAAGGCACTATCATCTTTCTAAGTCCAGCTTTGGGGTCTCCAGCAGAAGAAAGACATTGAGAAGCTGGAACAAGTCCAGAGGAGGGACATGGAGACAATCCAAGGGCTGGAGCACCTCTCCTATGGAGACAGGCTGAGAGAGTTGGGCTTGTTCAACCTGGAGAAGAGAAGGCTCTGGGGAGACCTTACAGCAGCCTGCCAGTACCTGAAAAGGCCTAACAGGAAAGCTGGGGAGGGACTATTTGTCAGGGAGTGGCGTGATAGGACAAGGGGTAATGTGTTTAAACTAGAAGAAGGTAGGTTTATGTTAGATAAGGAAAAAATTTTTCCCCGTGAGAGTGGTGAGGCCCTGACACAGGCTGCCCAGAGAAGCTGTGGCTGCCCCCTCCCTGGCAGTGTTCAAGGCCAGGTTGAATGGGGCTTTGGGCAACCTGATCTAGTGAAGGTGTCCCTGCCCATGGCAGGGGGGTGGAACTAGATGGGCTTTGGGGTCCCTTCCAACCCAAACCAGTCGGTGGTTCTGTGACTCTATTCCATGGCTATGATATTTCTCAATGGGCCAGAGGTAAGTGGAACTGGGTAGGAATGCAAATAGGGGTTGGATTCTTAAATGGGTATTATAAAGGGTATTATACAGCGCTGTTTGAAAACCTGAATACAGCTTCTCTTTAATTAACACTACAGTTGTATGGATGTGGTCCTAGTAAGTGCTGGAAGGGGCACTTGTCCTACAGGGAGAGCAGTTGATAATTCTTCCAATAGTTTTTTGTGTAGCCTTGAACAAAAAGCCATTTACTCCTCTCTGCCTTAATTTTTACATCTGATTAGAGTCATTATGATTAAAGATGATGAAACATTTTCAATTCAATGACTAGAGAATCTGGTTCTAGCTAAAAGGACTACAGGAAATACTCTGCAGCTGTTTCTCTGGTGAGATCAAGCCAAGTTGTCCATTTCTATAGGACAAAAAAGGATTTATTTGAACTTCATCTTTTAATTTCATGCTATACTCATGTCAAATTATCCTACTGTATTATTCTATTGAATTACTGAGTATAGGTTATATACATTGCATGGCTCAACTTTTTAATGTTAATTCAGTGAACTACTTTTTGGTTTGCTAATAAAAAGTTTCAGCTTTCTCAGAGCTAAATGTGGCTTTAGAAAAATTATTGGAAAGTTCATTTGTACCTTTTATCTTCTGATTTTGAAACACCCTTGGAAGTATTGGATCCACCTTTGCTGATGATCCCGCTGCTTGCAAGGTGGCTAGAGCCAAAACCTATGTACTCTAGGCTGTGACAAAGTGTTGCCAATGACTGTCCATAAGGCAGAGAGCCGGTACCTCCTGGGTACTCTCTGCAACAGTAATGGCTGAGGACTGCCCTTTATGTACCAGCCACCACCCAGTTTCGTGCCATGGCTTTTCCTAGTACAAGTCATCAGCAAGTATAGGAAGATAATTGTTGTAGAAAAGGGTTATATCTTAGAATCATTTAGGGTGGAAAAGACCTTTGAGGTCATTGAGTCCAAATATAAATGTAACACTGCCAAGTCCCACTAAACCATGTCCCTGTGTGTTGTGTCTCCATGTCTTTTAAATACCTCCAGGGCTTTAACAGTTTAAAGACAAAAGGCTCTATATGACTTTAACTAAGGCCTCTGATCATACTGTTATGAATGTCTTGTAGACAAATGCAGCTGCAGCCCTTCTCTGAGCAGGCAATACCTGGAGGTGTAGAGCCTGCACGTCTGCAGGGAGCCAGATGACACCTCCTCACACCATGCACCTTGATGATATTAGTCCCACCTGGTGACTTCTGTGGAGTTACTTTGATAGGCCCTGGCAGAGGGGAGAACCAGCCACAACATTCAGTATCTTTCTCTTTTCTTAGTATAACTAGTTCACAGGCACGACTAGATGGCCTAGGGCTGGGAGACTGTGTAAGGGTACCACACACATCCCAGAGGAAAGCCTGTCTTTGAAGAACAGAAAAGGTGGGCTCAAGGGATTACGTATCTGTGATTAATCTGTTCAGCCACTGGGTGCCAATGTTGGCTCATATTTGATAATCGGAGACATTTTTCTATGGGAAGGGGAATTTCTGAAATCTAAAAAAAGATGTAATCTTGGAAGGCTGCAGAGCCTGAGAAATATCTCTGAGACCATGTGACTATTTATTCAAGAAGACCTGGAAATGGAGCACCAGGAAGGTGACTGCGAGAGGTGGGGAGACAGGGGAGCCCCGAGTTAACAAAAGAAAGAGTGGAACCCTTAATGAAATGAGCTTGCTGAGAATTATGAATCCGTGAGCCTATGTCTTGTAGTGATTAATGATGAACCACTGTTTTAACTTTGGATCAAATAATGGGTTGCCGCTGAAAAGCTTCATTAATCACTGCTAGAAACAGGCCTGCCAATTCATTACTTCAGGGTAGACATGAGCTGAACAGTTCAGCAAATTTCAGGATTGAGTGAACTCTAGGCAGGGGCTGGTTAAAAAGAAAGCAGGGGTCTAATCTGTGTTTCAATGTGTTGGGATTTATGAGCGAGGAATATCCTCTTGTTGAAAGTTTCCTCTTTCCCCTCCTCTCCCACAAAATCTTTTTGCTAATTGTGATCTGGTCACAATGGACAGAAAAAAACCACGGCATTTGGGGCTGTGGCAGGGCCAGATTCTTCTCCCAGGTACCCAGATGTGGCTTCAGTCTGAATCACTAGAAATCGTATTGTGTGTCTGAGGGCAGAGCCTGGCTGTCCTCAGCTGCTGTTTTTCACTTAGTAGCCTTCATCTGAGACTAACGCTTTGCCTCTGTATATTTAAGTGCAGGAGAACATTTGCAAGAAACTCATTTGTCCTCTTTATAAAAAAATCTGCTGTAGGAAGCCTCCATGCTTTTGATGTGATACAAGGCTTTTGAGCCAGCTGGGATGTATTTTAATTGCTGTTCCACGAAGCTAAGGACTGGGATACCTACGAAAGTACAGCAGACGCTCCCTGCTTAGGAAGAGATCAAGTCCTTTTTTTATTTTTTCTTTTTTTTTTAAAGTAAACTCCAAATATCAGCTAAAAAGCACACTGTTCCTCCACACTCTCTGCACCCAACCATACTGAGCAGATGATTCTATGACATGGAAATTAGGGACAGAATACATTTTTTTTTTTTAGCCAAAATGGTTTTGCTACCAAAATATTAGTTTTGGTCATCAGAAATATGGTTTGAAGGTATAGTAGGATCTGCCTGAGTTATTTAGTTTAGAAATCTTCTCTTTAATCCTGCCTAAAAGGAAATGGAAAGCTACTTGCCCTGCCATTATCTCCATTCCACAAAATCTAAAGCGTTTTGATATTTTTTATAATTTACTAAAAATTTTTCAAAGATTAAACTCGTCAATTCTTCAGTTTTTCCTACTTGAAGCATTCACCCAAAATGATCACTTTGGCAGTTTCAGTGTCCTGAAAAATATGAGTACTTTTGTTCAGGATTGACTGAACTTCCTTGGAACAAACGAAAAAGTCATTTATTCGCACAGCTGGAGACAGAGAAGGAAAAACATCTGGATCTGAGAAGGGGGAGAAAATGTGCAATGAAAGGGAAAAAAACAGTAAAAGGACAAAAGGTTATAAGCAGAAAAAGAAAAAGGATTGATATGAGGGTTGGAGAGTGTGTCCAGGGATTATGTGAGGAGGGCTATAGAAAGTGGGCCTTGAAAGAGAAATGTAAATATGGTGATGGAAAGGAGGAGGGGAAGGCTGAAATGAAACAAGAGAAAGGATAGGGAAAAAATGAAAATGGAATAAAATACAATAAAATAACGGAAAGCAAAAATGATGGAACAAAAGAGAGAATAAATGTAAGAAGAGAACATGTACCCTAGGAAGAACAAGCTAAGAAAACTAATGTGAGTAGGGGATATGCTGAACAAGACCTAGAAATTGAAAAATCCTGGAGAAATACATCGCAGAAAACAAGGAAAACAAGGTTTCCTTTTTGAGTCTTGACCACTTGTCACCCAGCTCCAGCCATAGTGAACACACTGGCACAGCAACCCCTGGTCCCTGTGACTGAGGTGTCCCCACTGCTGAAACCCACATGTGGGACATGCGGAGGCTGAGGGAGAGCTGGAAGTAACATGTCAGCACCTGAGTACTGCATTAATTCGACGCATCAGCACCTCGGCTTCTACCAGCTCATTGTTTCCAGATGGTGCCTGAGCTCTGAGCTGGTATTTAAGGCATTTAAGGTCACCTTCATTAAGTTTCCCTGGGGGCAGGAAAGAACCCACCTTTCATGTAAGCAGAGCTCAGTGACAAACTCTTTGGATGTTGCTGCACTGCCAACTGCTTTGCAAAGTCAATATGGGGGTTTCCAGCTCCTTGTGAGCAAGGTCTGAGGTTTCCACTCTCTGGGGACAAACCCAGCTTGGACCTGCAGGGACAGAGTTGGGGGTCTTCTCTCATCAGGGTTGGAACTCGATGATCTTTAAGGTCCTTTCCAATCAAAGCCATTCTATGATTCACTCTAGGTCATATTGACAGCAGTGGGATTTCAGACCTGCCCGCTGAACTGCCATCTGTGGTGGCATCCAGGCACTTTCAGATGAATTGCCCTCAGGACAGACATGTGTGTCTCCTCAGGACATGGAGACACCATACATGAATAGTTGAGTAGTTTGGGGACACTTCAGGGCCATGTGTGGTCCAGAGCACATTGCTTACAGGTGCTGGTCGCTCTGGAGCAGACTAGGCCTCTCCTGAGTCCACAGTAGTGCAAGCAGGTGGCACCTCAAAACCTGGCCTCTGCCCCTCACAGAACTAGCTTTCTGCAGTGAAGACCTGGTCTGAAGCTACTGTTACGTTGGCAACCATTTGAGCAGCTTTCCATACTTCTCTCTCCATCTCACACATTTTTTCTGCTTGGTTGAAATTTAAAACATTTCATGCTTTTTTTTTTTTTTTCTTTCTATTTTCAGGCTTGCTTTATGAACACTTCTAGACATAAGCTTCAAACACTAGAAGCCTGAAAGGAAAATCAGAGTGTTAAGATTTAGGAGATGTGCTAAAAAAAGACTGGAAACAATAAGCACTGCTTCTTAATGGGGTGACTTGTTCCTGCTGGCTGACTGTAAATAACCCAAGTGACCAGTGTTGTGATTCAGTGTCCTATCCCAGCTCTTCAGAAGTTAATGATGACCCTTATTCAGGGTCAGGCTTGAAGCGGCTCTGAGCCACCTGATCTAGTGAAGATGTCCTTGATAACTGCAGATGACTTTTAAAGGTCGCTTCCAACACAATATGTTCTATGATTTTATGATGTTATTAAAATATTGGACAGAGAAATTAAACCAATTGACTTTTTCTGCTCTCATATTGGTTTAGCTTCACTGTTAGGTGTTGATACCAACTTTGTCCTCATCAAAAGCTTTTGTTAGTAATTTCAGTGTATCCCAAATAGTTCTCAGACTTTAAATGTAATAGTACTTTCTTGTACTGTGCAAGTTAAGGGATAATCAGGTAGAGGTCTAAGTTCTTAAAGTTATTGAGGGCAGTATGGTCTCAAAGGGAATAAGAAACTTACATTTAGGCCTTAGCTAAGGGTTAGTCAAAAGTGAACAAGTCTGGTTTCCAGACAGACTGGATCACTAACATATCCCAACTGTCTTTTAAAAGAATGATTTTAAAAGAAATGCATTTATAACCAAATACTTTCTAAGTCCTTTGTTGCAATTAAACTTTTAAACCTGTTTGGTCATAAGCATCAATACATACATGAACAGATCACTCCAGTTTTAATTGTCACACTGTAAAAACTGCTGACACATTGCGAGAAGCATGTATTTCATATATCCTATATATCAATAGCCTATATATCAATAGCCTATATATCGATAGGCTTCAAAGTACAGCCCATACCTTCATTGTCTTTAAGAGCAGCATCTGGGAAATGTTTGCCTAGCATATGTAGTGACTCACAGGAACATGAAAACATGCTGTGACCCTTTCTTCTCCAGGGCATGGAGAAAATCATTTTGTGGGAACAGGAACCTCCACCTCTTCATTTTCAGAGTTAACAAAATTATATATCTCTATTATTTCTGAAACTCTTTGACAACTGAGGACATCTGATTGAAAATATTGGCTGCAACTGATGATATGTTAACAAATTTTGGAACATTAGACTGAAGCTCAAATGTGAAAATTTAAAATGTTTGTAATGCACTTCCATTAATGTAACAGACACACGCAGACAGAAAAGGAATTATGCTCTTTGCACTTGTAAAGTTATATAAATCTGTCTGAAATGGACTGAAATCAATGGACATGGAGAAATGTAGTCCTTTTAAAACCACATATTTCACTGTTTTCTTGACTGAAAGATTATCTGTAACATTACTGATAACACATGAAACTTCTATCCTACCAAGATTATATGATAAGTTTTGGAAATATGTAATACCTAATTTTCTATCATGTTGCTGTATATGTGTAGCTTTGAGGAATACTAGAGAAGAGGCATTAGTACTTAGAGGTCTGGGTGTTTTCAATCTGGAGAGCCCTGTGTGTGCCATGCTAGACTGCCTACAGAACTGATTCATGGCATCTACCAACTATGACTCCTTGAGAATTTGTTAAGATGGCCTCGATGCTGTAACAACAGTGTACGGAGCTTTAAAATATGAGAAAAGGATATCTGTTAGCCTGGTTTTGACTGTCTTAAAATACTGGAAGAAATAAGCAAACATCATATTTATTATGCATGGAACATGAGAAAACAAGGGAGAATACACATGGATTTGTCGTTAGCTAATAATATCAAACTCATCTCATTTACTGTAGGACACCAGGCCTTATAAGTAGGCATAAATAGTGGATATCATATACAGTGACTATAGCTAAGCTGTTTGCTTAACTACTTGAAAGAGTCCAGTGCAGGGCCACCAAGATGATGAAGGGAGTGGAACATCTTCCTTATGAGGACAGGCTGAGGGATCTGTGTCTCTGCAGCTTGGAGGAGAGGAGACTGGGGAGTTACCTCATTAATGTCTATAAATATGTTAAGGGTGAGTGTCAGGAGGATGGAGCCAGGCTCTTCTCAGTGTTGGACACTGATAGGACAAAGGGTAATGGGTCCAATCTGGAACATAGGAAGTTCCATTTGAATATAAGGAAGAATTTTTTCACTGTGAGGATGACAGATTACTGGAACAGGCTGCCCAGAGAGGTTGTGGAGTCTCCTTCTCTGGAGACATTCAAGACCAATCTGGACACATTCATGTGTGATCTAGTCTAGATGATCCTGCTTGGGCAGGGTGTTTGGACTAGATGATCTTTCAAGGTCCCTTCCAACTCCTGACATTCTGTGATTCTGTGATTCTGTGATTCTGTGATTTTGTGATTCTCATGTTTTTTTTAGGAAACAAGATTTACAGGTGGTGTAGATACAACACTACTCAGAAAATACACCATTCAGAGTTTAGTTACCTGAGCAATTCCCTGGCAAAATTCAAAGATATATAGAGTTCAATTCTGCAAGGGCCTGGTATTATTCAATATTTTAATTAATAGTTTGAATGGTCAAAAAAAGAATAACATGAGATGTTTTAAAACTTTCAGATAACATCAAGATGGAAAGCATTAGGGGGAGAAAGAAATTCACTGGAAAAGTTTTCTTAATAGATTGGGGAAAAAAAAGTGAAAGCAGAATAAAGGCAATAGAAAGAAGTACAAAATACTACATAGAGATAGAAGTAATTTAAAAGAAGATTGTAGGGTAATATTAACCACTTCAGAATTGATTGGTTAAGTATTGGTTCTGTGGAAAAGGGTCTGGGTTTCTGAGCTCACTATGATTCAGCATTGGGATGTTATCACAGAAAAGGCAAACACAAACCACAAACTAGAGAAAAATCTGTGAGATGTAGGAACTGTGCTTTTATCCTGTGCTAAGACCTCAGCTGGAGCACTGTGTCCAGATTCAGGGATTTGTACACTAGTAGAAATCTGGGCTATCTGGTAAAAACTCAGAGAACAAGAAGAGTTGTCAAAAATCTGTGAAATGTGGGAGATAAGGTAAACTAAGACTGATAGCCTAAAGAATAGAAGATGATGAGGGATGGAAAAAAAAAAGAGACAGGATATTATAACAGTTTTGAAAATGCACTGCATTGGTGCAAAACAAGAGAAGAAAAATCTCTTCTTCATCTCAAAGGTGGGTAGGGAGAAGTAATGCCTGAATGCTACAAGGGAACTTCAGGTTAGATTTTAGAGAAACTTTTCTTGTGCCCAAGCCCAAGAATAGGTTGCCTGGTCATGGATTATGCATCACTGAACATCTTTTAGGTAAGATGGATGTCTGTCAGGAATGACTGAGTGCTTGATCCAGCCTTGAGGCAGAACAGAGACAGCCACTCTTCGAGATACTTTCCAAACAAATCTGATTTTATGGCACTTTTTTGTTTCCTGTAGTCACCTTGCCACTTTTTCTGTTTTCAAATTTCTTAGAAACCACACAAGAATTATTATTCTGATTCAGTTCATTTGCTTGTGGTCCTGCATTTGACAATCAACCACCAGAAAATGTCTTCTATGTGAACTGTTATAAACCTGTCAGTAATTATTACTACCTTTACTGAGCCATGAAAAATCATTTCCTCTCTAATTCCAGAAAGCAAATGAGCGTAAAGACCATGCTTGATGTTATTGTGTTTCATGACTTGTTGATGAACACTATTGGCTATGTAAAAGCATGGCCCATCTAAAAATACAGAAATAATATTTACACTCAGCTTTAGACAGTGATATTGTGATCAGTCTGCGTGCTCTGTCTTCTCTGTGATTTGGGCCAATGAATTCAGATACATATAGGGTATTTAGCTCCTGATAACTAGACATTAGAAAATTGAAATCAGATACCATTAAATTGAGTAGACACAATTTTTTTGAAGTAGACTACCGCAGCTCTTGAAATGCATTTTTAATAACGTTGCATTTCAGCAGCAGCTGAAGTAATTTCCTTCATTCAGACTATAAAGAAATTGAGATTTTTTCCCCATTTTTAAATGTAAATTGCTGTTGCTTGAGATCAACTGCATAATATAGGGGAGATTTAGTCCAAGGAAGGTTTTAGGAAGGTATCACGGATTTATTCTTTTGGAAGTCCTTCTGTGAAAGTGGATACCACTCAAGATATTTTTCTCAGTTACTTTCTGGTCTTTTTCTGCTCCTCAAACACTGAAGTCAGTATATTAGTCAGTGTCCCGTCTTTTGAAGAAGTTTTACATCTCATTTCTTGTCTAAAACTTACACTGTAGGCTATAAGGAGACCCTGATTCTCTTTACACTCCTCCCAAGAGTCAACATTGTCTTCAGTTATTCAGGAGTTTAAACACAATATCCTCTCTTACATTACTCAATCAAGTGAAATTTCTCAAGACCTAGTAAAGGCTGTAACTAGAAATCTGGTAAGGAGCTGGCTTGCTACCATTTTCCAAGCCATTGTAATAAAGAGTTAGTGCACAGCTGTGACAAGGATTTGCTATTTACATAACCATTAATTAACCTTTCTAGAAGTTTTCTTCTTTCTTGCCCTTTCCTTAACCTTGCACTAAATTACAAGTACAAAAACAGAAGCCTGTGGTAGTATCATGTTTTAACAGGCAAGTCTCAAAAAGTGAGGTTACAGACATGATTTTTATTGCAGCCCTTCAGTTCAATCCAGAGTAAGGGTGACGCCAAAAGAAAATTAAAAGAAAAGGTATATATATATTTTCAGCCTCAAGTTTGTTTTTGAAAAAAGAAAACACCCACTTTGGAATTTCTAAAGCTGAACTCTACATTGAAAGCAAGGTTTAACCAACCATTACATTGCTCAGTGTTGCTCTGCAAGCCTTTGATTAATTGATTCAGCCTTCTCTTTACCCATGTGACTCAAATGAATGAAGGGATGACCACTTAAAACAAGGGATGGGAAGAAAGATCATTCTTTCTGGAAAACTGAAATGAAAGAGCAATTGTAGGGTCAAAAGACAAAGTTAGAATTTAGGAATAGATCATTATAGAAATCCTATTTGACAATTATTAATGTTTGGGCTGTAGCTCTTCTTTTATCCTATCATTAATGACTTAAATGAGAAAAAAACCTTAAGGTATTTTTTTTCATTTTGTTTTGTTACAGAAACTGACACATGACAGTAGTGCTCCTCGTTTCCTTGTGAATAAAGGCCCAAAGAGAATATCCAAAAATAGAACACTCAAAGGTAACAGCAAAGGGCAATGATATTAATTAAAGGTGAAATCCTGAAGCACTAAATTCATTAAAAAATGTAGGCATTACCTAATGGGTAACCACTAGATTACAAGATACTGCTTTGTTTTGCACAATGAATCCCAAATTCTTCATTGCATTGCTGGACAACCTTGGCCTAAATGGTGCTGAGACCTGGCACCAAATCTCCTCACCAGGTCGCACTGAAGGGAGATGAGATTTGCAGTTTCCCAAGTGAAGGAAGGAATTGAGTTTGACTTCACAGGAGGCACATACAGGGGATGGGCCCAGAATACTAAGTCATACCCCTTGAAATCTTTAAGCTGCCTCACTCAGAAAAGAGAGATGGGACACAGCACACACTCACAGACTAAGCCCACGCAGAGGTCTTTAAGTCCTTCCTGGGTTTATCTTGCAGCCCCCCATTAGGCTTGAACCTTTCACATGCAGAACTCCCAGTGGAGCATCAGGAGTTGTTTTTCAACCATTGTTCATCGTGTAGTTGGAGAGAAAATGACAAGCACCATACTGAAAGAACATCCTGAAAATGCCTGACTCTCTGAATGCATCCATGAAGAGCTCTGAAATCTTCCACAAGACAGGAACCCTTAGCAAGGTATAAATCTTGTTCGTTTGAACACTTGAACTATTTCATAAAAGAAATGCCTGGGTTCAGCTGGATAAAGCTGCTCTATTAAGAACAGAAAGGGTTATACTGGAATAACTGGAAGTATAGAGACTGTCATAACAGAGCTGACAAATTCTATAGCGAGCATATCTCTCAAAAATAAAACTAGTTCAAAAGAACTAATTCAAAAGAACTTTGAACAGGGTGGAAGGTGAGTGTAAGTTCACAGTGGAGCCCCAGCCATGCTTCCCTGCCTCCAGGTATCAGAGCATGTTGGATTATGGCTTTTTGGAGAAAGGAGAGCACGGCGTTTGCTTTTGCGCCACGGTGGAGGAGCAGAGCAATGAAGAAGTGTGAAGTCGTGAACTCGAGGACGTGCTTCTGCCCCTCAGAGCACTCCAGCTACAGAAAGGGAGTTTCATCAGTTCTCATCCTGGACCAAATGGTAGGGAAAAACCTGAACGGATTCGTGGAAAGGAAAAAAACCCAAGCCAAACCAAACCAAACCAAACCAAACCAAACCAAACCAAACCAAACCAAACCAAACCAAACCAGAGCAAGATCGGGGTGATGTCGCGCCTCGGGGAAGCACCAGCAGAGGTCAGCACAGCCGGGCGAATGGTGAGCAGCGTGCCCCGCCACCGCCGGGATGCTGCTGCTGCCGCCGTAACGCTGCTGCTGCTGCTGCTGCTGCCGCCGGGGCAGGTCCCTTTCCGCGCTGCTTCATCAGGTCGAGGAGTTGCAGTTATGTCCTGCTAAGTTAGCACACGTCGTCATACGTTCAGGGACAAACCAGCACCAGGTAGCGGTAGTTTCTTTATTCTGAACTCTTAATGTGCTTTTCAATGCCAAAAAGCATAGCTTGGTGTAGCACTTCATATAAGAAAAAACAAAACCACATGAGTTCTTTCATAACAAAACTTTCTCTAAAATTTATACTATGGAAGAAATCATATTTATCACTGTTGTTAAGAAGCCTAGCCTGATGCACCTTTTTCTTTCACAACACCTAGCTCTCACAGATTATTATAGACATAAAAGCCAGAACATCATTCATCAAACTTCATCAGTAAAACCCTCCTTGGAGGGAGCTGTTTGTTCCAGGAAAGCTCTGTTTCACGAATCATTTTGTATCTGGATTCTTTGATTTAAAACTAGTGTAGGAAACTGACTTCCCTAATGTAAGATACATCATGCCTGTTTCTCTCGAGAACAATGCTGAAACTTGGGTTCCTTCCAGATCAAATGATGGCAAATGCCAAAATGCCCTATAAGTGAGGTTTAAGGAGTCAAGATGCAGAAATATACACAGATTTTCCTTGATGTCCTTCTGAAGAAGCACAGTGCACGTAAAAGAACCTTGATATGTAGCATAGTTGTTTGAGCTTGAGGTTATTGAGTTATAAAATTAATAGCCAAAGGGATGTGCAGCTTAAAGTTAAGCCAGTGATAACATGACAGTGATTTCCTGGCTGAAAAGAGCTTCAACTGATTGACTGCTTTGCTTAAAATCACATGGATCCTTTTTGAGATCCAAAGAGGTTGGGTTTCTCAGCTCATATTCACACTATAAATGGAAACTTAGATGTGTGTTTCTCCAAGAGAAAGTGTTGGACACAGTTATTTTCCATATTATATGTTGTATGAGGCTGGAATTTTCTGAAGAGCATCCAAGTGAAATTATATTTCATCCTAGTAGATACAGTTACAGAATTAGGCAACTTTATAGTGATGAGTATCATCACTGGAGTCTCATGCAAAGACAGGAAGGACACAAGTACCCAGCGTGAATTCTGTGCAAAGACACCTGAGGTAACTGTGCCTGATGCCACACCAGCATGGCATGAGGTAGCACTGGATAGAGACACCAACATGGGTCTGGGAGCAGAAGAGCTATCTCATTGACGTTAATCAGCCCTCAGCAGTGTTATTTATGCATGTAGTATCTGCATTACTAATTCTTGCTGTTCCAGAACTAGCTTGTGTGGCACTCTCTTAGATAACTTTGCCAATGACTATTGGGCATCTCCCTCACCTGAGTCTTTGGAGAACTCTGCCCATCGATCCAGCCTGTCCAGGTCCCTCTGCAGGGCCTTCCTGCCCACCAGCAGATTGACACTATTACACAATCTGGTGTCATCTGCAAACTTAATGAGGGTGCACGTGATCCCCTTATCCAGAAGTTGTTAGTCACGTAATCCAATGTATTCAATGAAGATGTTAAACAAGATGGGCCCCAGCACTGAGTCCTGGGGGACAACGCTTGTGACCTGCCATGAGCTGGATTTAAATCTATTCACCACAACTCTCTGGGCCCAGCTGTCCAGCCAGTTTCTATCCCAGTGAAGAGTGTACCTGTCTAATCCATGAGCAGCTAGTTTTTCCAGGAAGATGCTGTGGGGAACAGTGTCAAAGGCTTTACCGAAGTCCAGATAAACAACATCCACAGCATTTCCCTCATCCACTTAGCAGGTCACCTTGTCATAGAAGGAGATCAGGTTGGTCAAGCAATATCTGCCTTTCATAAACCCAAGCT
Organism: Heliornis fulica; assembly: GCA_013399135.1. Lineage (NCBI taxonomy): Eukaryota > Metazoa > Chordata > Aves > Gruiformes > Heliornithidae > Heliornis > Heliornis fulica. The sequence continues at coordinate 69,048 of VXBZ01012570.1, read as the reverse complement.
GATCGGGCCTGATTGCCTGGTTATCCTGCATGTGTTGCATGATGGTACTCAAAATGATTTCTTCTATCACCTTCCCCAGCACAGAGGTCAGGCGGATAGGCTTGAATTTCCCTGGGTCTTCCTTCTGGCCCTTCGTTTAGATGGGCATCACATATGCCAGTTTCCAGTCAAGAGGAACTGTCCTGGTCAGCCAGGACTGTTGGTAAATAAGGGAAAGTGGCTTGGTGAGCACCTACGCCAGCTCCCTTAGTACCTACAGGTGGATTCCATCTGGACCCATTGACTTGTGAGGATTTAAGCAGTTGAGCAGGTCACAAACCAATTCCCCTTGGATTATAGAGGCTTTGGTCCCCTTCCTATCCCTATCTTTCCGCTCAGGGATCTGGGTATCAGAAATCCTACTACTAAGGACTGTGGCAAAAAAGGCATTATATACCTCAGCCTTTTCTTCGTCCTTTGTTACAATGGTTCCTCCCACATCCAATAAAGGTGGGAGATTCTCCCTGGCCCTCCTTTTGTTATTAATGTATTTATAGAGTTGTTTCTTCTTGTCTTTTACAGCAGTGGACAGATTAAGTTCTGTTTGGGTTTTGGCCTTCCTTATTTTCTCCCTGCATAACCTCACCTCAGCCCTGTAGTCCTCCTGGGTTGCCTGATCTTTCTTCCAGAAATCATAAACTCTCCTTCTCTTCCTGAGTTCCAGCTAAAGCTCTCTGCTCAACCAGGCAGGTTGTCTTCCCCACCAGCCCAACTTTCAGCACAGGGGGATGGTTTGCTCCTCAGCTTGACTGAGTTCAAGAAGCGTCTGGACGATGCACTTTTGGCTGACCCTGTGTGGTGCCAGGAGTTGGACTTGATGATCCTTATGGGTCCCTTCCAGTTCAGGAGATTCTGTGATTTATTGTAAGGCTGAGGTAACTGCAAAATTGGTATTGTCATTTATTTGTGCACCATTTTTTGACTTGGAGGTCCTTGTGGGCTAATATGAAATGGAAGACTGTCTACTATTATTTAAAATATTAGTCAACCTAAAACACCCAGTGGAAAGAGATTTAACAGCAGAAAATTAAAGATGTATGTGAGATCTGCAGCCAGTATTCCTCTTAATGAGATATCTGAGTGGGAATCCTATGGGAGCAAGGTTTCCACAGTTACGAGGCTGAGACAATTTACAAAGATGTTGCCACCAGATGATGGTGAGACCAAGCCTTGAAGGGCAGAGGGAAGTGTCAATTGCAGTTCTAAGTGCAAAGATTTATTCAAAAGCTTTTACTGTATGCTAAAACCTTAATGAACACTAACAAAAGTGAGATTCTTGGTGTTACCCAGGCACAGAAATGGTTTTGGATGGTTTTTGGATTCGAATGAATTTTATTCATTTTTCCTCAGTTTTCCTATAAAAGTGTGGTGGTTTGACCATGGCTGGAGGCCAGACTCCCACCAAAGTCACTCTATCACTCCTTTCTTAGCTGGACAGGAGAGAGCATACATATTGAGAGGCTTTGGAGTAGAGATAAGGACAGGGAGAGATCATCCTGCAATTAGTGTCATGGGCAAAAAAGCAAGAAAGTTCTCTAATTTGTTACACTACATCACACACACAGAGAAACCAGTCAGATAGTGAGAAGTACAAACAGGTCTTAAAAGACCACCACCCTACCCCTCCCTTCTTTACAGACTTCACTTTATTCATGATGTTTCTCCTCCCCAGGATGGCACGGGCGGGAAAGGAAGGGCAATAGGGAACGGAAGCTTCCGTCTTCGGTCAGTTCCTCATGAGTAGTTCTCCTTCTTGGGGGGTTGCATTTCTCTTACCCTTTCCCTGCACCTGCATGTGGTCCCACCCATGGGAGACAGCCCTCCATTACCTTCTCCACATGAGTCCTCTCCAGTGGGGTCTTGGCTCTTCACCAACTGCCCCAGTGTGTGTCACTGATATAAACTCATCAAATATCTCTCAGTCTCTCAGTCCCAGACTGCTGTCCCCAGCCTGGTCCCCCACAGAGTCACAAGCACCCCCAGTAAACCTGCTCCAGTGTGGGCCTTCATCTCTCTCCACAGGTTGAAAGTTCTGTCATATTCCTCCACCTGCTCCATGGTGGGCTACTGCCCTCTCCATGGGCTACAAGTTGGGTCTCTTTGACCTCCATGTGCTGTGGGAGGACACCCACTTCACCATGGTGTTCTTCACAAGCTGCAGGGAATCTTCTCTCAGTGCTTCCTCCTCCTCCCCAGCTTCACTGATCTTGGTGTCTGCAAAGTTTCTTCCATCTTCTCACTCCCTTCTCTGGTGGCAAAACGCGGCTGTTTGCATTTTTCTCTCTCTAAAATGTGATTCCCTGAGGCCTGTGACCGGCACTGATTGGCCCGGACAGCCTTATCAGTATCAGGGTTTGGGAGTTTGGCCTTGGGAGCACAGCTGGGATTTGCTTTGTTGGATCCTTGAGAAACTTTCTAGCTGTTTATTAAAGAAGCCGCATTGCAAACTCACCAAAAAAGTTGCTTTATTCAGGGTGGTTGTTGGCAGACCATCACTGGCTCTCAGGGGAGTGTAGCCATATTCATTAGTTTCACGAAGAGTGTAGGTCACAACAGCTGAAACTGAGCGACAATGCCCTTGTCTGTATAAAATGGATCACTCATCCCTTTATGTGAAACTAAATGCATAGAGCAGGATTTCTCTGATGCCCAGTGATGTTTGAGCCTTTAGTTCCCTGATACGAATTGAACAAAGAAAACTACATTTTGTAGAAGTGATTTATGTCTGAGACAAGAAAAGATAATTCAGCTTACTGCCATCGGTTTTCTTTTTGCCTGAAATCAGTAATGCAAAATGCCTTTTTTTTTCCTGTGATGTAAGCAGAACCAGTATTTGTCTGGCAATGTAAAACATCCTAAAGGACAGAGATTCAACAGCATCAGATGTTGAATAAAACTAAGGGCCTCAGAAAATAATGGCTATTCTAACCTAAGAAGAAACGTATGACGTTATTTCTGGATATCCAAGATAACTGCTAATGAGTAGTAAAACAATTAATAAAATTACTTTTCCCTCTATTACTTAGGCCTGCATGAGTCTGACCTACATGATAAAAGATGTTGCCTGTGAGCTGGTGTTACTAATATAAATGATGGAGCAACCTAATTTTTTTCCTGATAGCTGTCTATGTGCGTGGCTTGGTTTTAATGTAGAACAAAACCCCTGCAACTCCTTAATATATAGTGGTGCATGAGAATTACCTTCTTTGAACACAGAAAAATACAACATCATGAGTGACTTCACAGAAAAAAGGTGTTTGTGTATTCTTTTTATGTCCAAAGAGGAACCACTAGGTCTCATATATCCGAACCAAGGATACTCCCTGACAGGGATTAGTTTATATTAAAGAAATGTAGCACCATGCATCAGAGAGCATTAGTGAAACCTGACCTCATCCATCACTGACTCTCAGGGAAGTGTAGCCATATCCATTAGTTTCATGAAAATCTAGATGTGAGCATCAGTTTACATTGAGTAAGCCTTGCATCACATCATGTTACATTAGAGAGAAACTCAGTGTGATAAATTACGATTATTTGGTCCTGCTAAAATCAACACAACTGTCACTATTCCAACAACCCTGTTAAACAAACTAATGTCAATGAAAAAAACTCAAACCTCAAAAACCACAAATAGCTGTCAGTCAGGACAGGGAATATCTTCAGGGAATATCACATAGGCTGGTTATGTTTCTGATGGGCCCAATACAGTGACACAGCATGACAATGCCAAAGACCTGAACATTCTACTGTTCAACACCACCTCTGGCTCAAATCCACCATTATCATTGTGAGAACCAGACTCAGTTACATTCAGACAGGCATGTCTCATGCCATTTTAAGTCCCCAGTCCTGGCTAAGATGACACTGAACCCATGGACCTGCAACCTGCTAGGGCTACAACTGGGGGATATACTGGATAGATTAGTACCTCTAAAACAATATTGAATTTAGTCAGTCAAGTCCCACCATTGATGTCATGCCTAATTTTAGAGAATTTTGACCGGGGCATCAGCCCTTTTCTGAGCAAAGTGTTAAGAGATTAACAATGCAAACTGGTTGTCTTGGGTAGAAAAAATAGTGATGCTGTATATAAAAGCTTTCATGCAAAAACATATGCGAGTCTTAGAAAAGCTCAGGGTTGCTTACATATGAAGGGGAAGACTTGGGAAGTTCTACTCCATATTTTCTCAGTTGGATTTTATTTTTGGATCATGGCACTTGCTTTCCAATTCCAGCTGTTTCACAAGAAAACCCCAAACCCGTACTTACCAGGACAGGCAGGGAGGCAGAGGGTCTGCCTTGGGTTCCTGTTGTGAAAGGACCTTGGTTTTTCAGCATAAGGCACATCCTGCCATGTAAATCATGGGCCTCAAGTTTTGCCTTTGGGCCTTCTGAAACCTCTTTTTGTCCCTAAGTCAAGTAACTCAGCTTCAATCATCAATGTACCTCAGAGAAAATGATAATAGGGCATCATTTTATAATTAAGAATGGAAATTCAGTCTCCCAAATGGTCATGAAATTAATCCCTTTTCATCTAGCGTCTTCAGAATGAAAAACCTCATCTAATACATCTCTTGACAGTAGCAACAAAATCATCATCCATCACTTTGCACCAGGGAAGTTCCTTCATTTGCTTCATTTTCAGTCTGGGAATACCACATTCCCACAAATGAATGAACACCAGAAAAACGGCCCTTCAGATAAATCGCCTCCTGTGAATATATATCTTTAGATACTGCACTGCATTCATATATTAGTATTATATGCATTATCTTTCCCTTAAGATGAATAAAGTCTCCACACAGTAGAAATCACCCTGTGTATATTCATTTTATGATCAGAATATAACGGCTACATTACCTTTATTGTGGGAATTCTGATTGGTCACCAGGAAATCACTGGAGGACAGGAAAATCAACTTTATTGCTCTGCAAAGTAAATGCGATGGAATAAGAAATGACAGCCCTACGTGGACAAAAAGCTGTTGTAACAATCCTGCATGAACAGTAAACACACAATATATTTTAAATAACCTTGATGCTGTTTCCATATGTTCAGTACAATGATGCAGTGATAAATGATACTGAGGTTGGGAACCTTTCAGAGAAACAAAATCAAATATCCTCCAGCATAAAGACTCTTTGCTTTAATTCAGCAAAGAAATTGTTCCTCATGTTTATGTTTGTGGAGGAGAAAGAGCTAACCTACTACTTTACCTAATGCTGGCTTTGGTAATCTAAGAATATCGGTAAGGCTTTCAAAAATGAAGCATATGGCTGTTCCCCCAAACAGTAGTAGGCAACAGATTACTGTAATTGTAACTGTGTGTAAGTCTTGGAAATATTTTTAAAGGAAAATTCTGGATGAGGCTCAAAACAATTATGTAAATAAAGACTGGAAGCATTGCTTAATACAATACTATCCATGAAGTGAGTTTAGGCTTAGTTTTATCACTTAATTTCACTAAAAAGACAGCAAACTTAATCACTTAGTTTAGATGAAGTCAGATACAGACATAAGTTCTGTTCAAAGAAAATTCCATAGTCAGTCTTCAGACTATGGCAAGGGATTTGGCAAGGGATACTCCTCCCTTCTTGTAAGATTCAAAAGATTCCTTGCTGCTAGACAGACTGGGTGCAGTCTTATTTAACATATTCATCAATTACTTGGGTAAAGGGAAGGGGTGCACCCTCAGCAAGTTTGCCAATGGTACTAAACCAGGAGGAGTGGCCAATACACCAGAAGGTTGCATTTAGAGAGACCTAGACAGGCTGGAGAGTTGGACAGAGAGGAAGAAAATGAAATGTAACAAGGGCAAATGAAGGGTCTTGCACCCAGGGAGGAACAACCCCAGGCACCAGTACAGGTTTCAGGTTGACCTGCTGGGAAGCAGCTCTGCAGAGAAGGACCTGGGAGTCCTGGTGGACAACAAGCTCTTCATGAGCTTGTGCCCTCATGTCCAAGAATACCAATGATATCCTGGGGTACATTAAGAAGAGTGTGTCCAGCAAGTCAAAGGAGGTTATCCTACCCCTCTACTCTGCCCTGATGAGGTCACATCTGGAGTCCCATGTCCAGCTTTGAGGTCTCCATTTCGAGAAGGAAGGGAACTACTGGAGTGCTACAAGGATGCTTAGGGGACTGAAGCATCCCATTTATGAGGACAGGCTGAGAGAGCTGGGTCTGTATAGCCCGGAGGACAGAAAACTGAGAGGGAATCTTATCAATATTTAATACCTAATGGGCAGATATCAAGAGGATAGGGCCAGACTCTCTTTATAGATGACAAAACAGATAGAAACAGGAACACAAGAAATTCCATCTCAACATGAGGAAAAACTTCTTCACTTTGAGAGCGACAGAGCACTGGAACAGGCTGCACAGAGAGGTTGTGGAGTTTCTTTTTCTGGATATATTTAAAATCATATGGACACAGTCCTATGTAACCTGTAGCAGGTGATCGGCTTTATCAGAGGGGTTGGACTAGATGATCTCCAGATGTCCCTTCCAACCTCTAGTACTCTGTGATACCATTCTGTGAAAGCTTGTGTTTCCCTTTAGCTAGGTGGTGGAGACACAGCTCCTATTCTGTTGATCACATCCATGGGGACCTGAGGACATCCATCTTGCCATTTTATTCCTAGAAACTGGATGTCCTCTGCAGGTCCCTTGACCTTACGTTATTGCAAAATTGGTTTTCAGAAGGATTTGGATTATTTTCTTCCCCTTCTCAGTGACTTCTGCTGTGTTGCCCCATATGATGTTGCCGTCACCAATATATTGCAGGTGGTCCCAAGTTTCACCCTGTTCCAGTGCAGTTTGGATCAGTCCATGGCAAATGGTGGGGTTGTGTTTCCACCCCTGGGGCAGTTGATCCCAGATGTGTTAGATGCCACTCCAAGTGAAAGCAAACAAAACACCATTGTGGCAAGTTACTGATTACCTAATGTAATATTTATTACATATAACAGCTTTGTTTTAACATGCTCTGGTCAGATCTGTCATTATCTGAACCCTATGAGCCCCATGTTGGGTGTCAAAAAGGACTGTCATGGTTTATCCCCAGTCAGCAACTGTGCACCATGTATCCGCTCGCTCCTTCCCACCAGTGGGATCGGGCGGACAGGAAGACAAAGCTAAAACTTGTGGGTTGGGATAAGGACAGTTTATAGGACAGGAAAGGGAGAGGAAAATAACATTTCTTATAACAGAATATGCAAAGCAGGTGATAAATTATGCCAGTGCATCACCATCTTGTTTCCAAGCTGCCACTCCCTTATATGCTCAGCATATAATCCTTTGGCTAGTCTGGGTCGGCTGTCCTAGATATGTGCCCTCCCAGCTTCTTGTGGAAACTATTCTAGCTGAAAACCTTGACAATTATATTAGGGTTAAAAAGCTGATTTTTTTCTCATTCTTCATTGTTTTCATTAATTATATGTTTAGTAAGCACATGTACTGAATGGAATAGAATTCAGTGGAGGGATTTTCCGCACTCAGAGGAGAAAATTAGCATACCATCAAATTACATCTCTCTCTAAAATGAGGCAAACTTCTTGCTGCTCTGTGGGAGTTTTGCTGCTGGGTCCTTGAGTCTGACCGACTTCAAGTCCCATTGAACCTGGCCTTGAACACTCCCTTTACATTGGGGGAAGATGGTTTCATGTATTAGATGGAAGTTTAGCGGGGATAGATATGTCACAGCATGAAGTTGGTGGACTGGGTCAGTGGCACAGCTGAAGTGCAGGACTGGGATGGGGTCTCCAGAGTCCAATCTCTCCATCAGCTAGTTGCACTGGAGTTAGATTTGGTAGATTGCAGTCTTTTCAATGCAGGCATGAATATCTATACTCCTGCAAAGAAAACTCTCCTCTGTACAGAGAAAAGCACTGCCTCTTCAAGTCCTTGATGCAAGGCATTGCTGGTACCAGCAGTAAAGCTTGGCTGCATCATTCAGTTTATGTTGTGGCTCTTTGGTCTCACTTAAACACATATAATTGATAGCACCATTGATAATCTGGTATCAAGGAAATTTGTCTTCGGATTTCTCATTCTGTACTTGAGAAATGGATATTAAGTATCAACGGACCTCTGAAACCCACTAAATCTTAGTGCAATTTACATAAAGAAAATGTAACTCCATGCTTCACTGAGTGTTGAAAGAAATTCACACATCACCAAGATAGGGAGAGGTCAGCAGTAGCTTTTTATATTCTTTATTCTAGGGAAACATTTCTCCAAGCATCACTTTTCATTAAAGATACCTGGCCACATGCATCATTTTGCAAAATCTTGAGTGGGTATAATAAATCACATTACCAGAGGGAGATGCCACCACACATTACGCTAAAGAAATGTTACCTCATGATTTTGTTTAATATTGAGGCAAGGTAAATCTTTCACATCACTTAACATCACAGGAACACAGCCTGGCAGCAAACAACCTGTACTGGGGGGAATATGAATATTTCAAACCCTTAGCTTCATAGCATACAGATAAAAAGCATGTCATTTTCCAGTTATGAATGTTAGTTAAAGAATTTATTGTGGTGAAACCCTCACAATCTACACAGCTGAGTTACACTCTTGGTTATCTCTACCAGAGATGTAGCTGATGATGGCATTTTCTAATTCTACCATGCAATCTTACCATGCTGATAGGATGCAGGATGAAGTGGTGTTGCCTAGATCACAGGAATAGGTTTTGTTTTNCCCTCCTTCCCTCCTTCCCTCCTTCCTTCCCTCTTCCTTCCCTCCTTCCTTCCCTCCTTCCTTCCTTCCCTTTTAAGTTTATTTCTTTAGAAAGATTCTATGACCACATGAGGCTTTCATGGGCCTGGCTGCATATCACTGAAGTCTTCAGCTCTGGTTTGCAGACCAAGAATACTGCTCTATGTTGGTTCCTGTGAGATACAGGTCCCCAGAGCTCCCCAAGGATTTCTTTGTAATAAAACTTTATGGTCTACGAGAAATATTGAAAGGACTGTTTATCCTAAGAGAAATAAAAATCACAGGGGCTAATGATAACAATCTTACAATATGTTAAAAACTTCAGTGAAGATGAGAACAGTCTGATGTACATGTCTGCAGTGAACAGGTTATGCAGCACATTGACCCTCTGGCAAGAGAAAGTCAATGTAACACTAGGGAAAGCTTTCTAGGTATAAAGACAGTGGCACAAAGAAAGGGTTTGTTCATGAGAAAATGTCTCAAATAGTCTTTTAGGAATAAAAAAATGATGACACCCGGGGCAGAGGATTCGAACTATATGACCTCTCAGGTTTTATTTTTTTAGTTTTAATTTTTCTCTGTTTCTAAAGCAAACTTCATAGTCTTCAAATTGGTTTTGTGCTATACATTTTTAGTCCATTTGTAAACTTTCTGAAAACTTTTGAAACTGTTCTAGGACCAGCGGATGTAAAGTTACCTCATTAATTCAAAACATCTTCTTCTGTGCATTTGATATAACTCATTTCTGTACTCATCATCCATCTTTCTTTTCTTTTATACACTGCTTTAAATGTGAAGCTTCCCCATGATAGCAAGGGGATTACTGTTGGAAAGAAGATGCTGGGAGACCGAAGGTAGTGACTACCTTTTATTGTCTCAACTACTTGCAGGAACCTCATGTGACCCTATACTTTCTAGTTACATTACAGCAACTTGAGTGTCAGTACATGATTGGATAACAACTTGTCCCTGCAAGTATTGATTGGTTAGTACTTAGCAGAAAAACATGTTTTAAGTTTACTGATCAGGGGTTCTAGATAGGAGCTAAGAGCATGAGAACCAAACAAGACTGTTTTGAGAGAATTCAGCTAGCTTCTGAAAAACAGCATGGGAACGAGAATGTTTTGGGAACCGAACTGAAAACAGGGCCTTCGCATAACTCATGATGCTCTCTTTCTCATGGTATTCTTTCTTCTTTGTTCCCTGTTTACCACTAAGGCCTCATCTTGTTCTTCTGTACTTTTCCATCTGTAATTGGCATCAACCGTAACATGTCCGGCTGTTCACATCCTCGGTCACATAACCATTCTTTAACGACGTCCTCCACAGATTACAAAGTGATTTCAAATGCTATCCTAGTCTTGGCTATTCTGATTTCTCCCTGGAAAGTGTCATTTTCATAGTTGCACCAGATAAACCAGAATGATTTCCTGACGTATCTTCCAAACTTAATATAGTCAGGAGAATAACTAGATCCTAGTCATTTGCAGCTAACCTGCCAGCTAGCCCACATGAGAATGGCATTGGTGTTACTGTGCTCAGCTGTGAGACTGTGGTACCGTGGGCTTTGAAATTGTTACTCTGGGTTTTGCAGTTGATTTTGATCTAGTCACCCTTCTGAATTTCCAATCACAGAACCCTTATTCAGGGTCTGGTGACACCATAACATTTGGCTCTTGGGATCAACCTGTCCACTGTGATACTAATAGTTCCTTTCAGATAGTGTGAAGCAATTAAGCCTTTAGGTGTTTGGACTTCTGTTGCAATTAGACATCATCCTCTGGAGTCCACTAAGTTCTTGTGTCAATAAAGTCCTGCCATCCCATGGCATGATGCTTGTGAAGATACACCAAGACAGGAATGGTGCAAGAACACCTGCCAAGACTGAAGGTGCCAAAACATCTGCAAGCCATGGAAGTGGCTTTCCTTCTGTCCACTAACACAATGGTTCTGCAGTGTTAGCAAACCCACAAATGCAATGCTCAAGCAGAAAAAAAAATAAAACATTATTAATGTGAGTGTTGACCACATCTGTAAAAATCAAGCCTGAAATATACCATTAATGGTGCAGTTTCTTTAAACTCCAAGAGTCTGCAGTACATATATTCAGTTTGACTGCATTTACAATCCCTACAGGCTTTCATATGAAAATAACTACAGGAAGCCTTGTGCTCATCTGCTATTTTACACAATAAAACCTTTTATAAGAAGTAAAAGCCATAATATTGGTGTATTAATGCTTGCACCACAGCAAACCATTTTCAGTAACAGCTGTCAGGCTCAGTGCTGCAACAGATCCTTTGATAGTGTTTATAATTTACTTCTCGTCCAAGACATTTCCAGTGAACGTGGACAAGAATTTCTATCTACTATTTTTTTTTCTTTTCCTTCTGTTGTATATCTAAATCACCACTGACTGCTGTTTACAAGCTGATTTTTTTTCTTGGCACAATAACATCAGAACTTGAACATTATAGGTTTTGTTAAAAATGCATCTACCTTTCACTGCTGGATTTTAGATCAAGGCTGGATTTTGATGTTTTATCTGTATAATAAATATACATATATTTCAAGATATTCATGTTTGTGTGCAAATATTCTTTCGTATTTGATGAATTTTCCACAAACAATCCAGAGGTCTGGAGCACCTCTCCTATGATGACAGGCTGAGAGAGTCGGGATGTTCCAGCCTGGAGAAGTGAAGACTCCACAGAGACCTTGTAGCAGCCTGCCGGTACATGAAGGGGCTACAGGAAAGCTGGAGAGGGACTGTTTGTTAGGATGTGTAGTGATAGGAAAGGGGAAATGGGTCTAAACTAAAGCATGGTCGGTTTAGATTAGACATTAGGAATTAATTCTTTACTGAGTGTGGTGAGACACTTGAACAGGTTGCCCAGAGAGGTGGTGGAGGCCTTATCTCTGGAGACATTCCAGATCAGACTTGATGAAGCTCTGAGCAACCTGATCTAATTAAAGGTGTCTCTGCTTCCTGCAGGAGGGTTGATCTAAATGACCTTTAAAGGTCCCTTACATCCTAATGCATTCTATTATTCTATGATAATTGTTTTCTTTCCCTTTTTCTATCCTGGTGCCATAGATTCCTTCTCAACTGTTGTTCCAATATCTTGTTGAACAGAAATAAGGAATAATACATGTTGCTAAGAACCTATGAAGGATTTCTACAAGGGGAACTTAGTATTGTTATCATAAATATGTTTAGAACGTCAACATTATAAGGAAAAACACTTTTACTACCAAGAAAAAGGACAATGGTAAAGAGAGAGAGAAAGATGATTCTTTTTTTGATGATTCTGGTTTATGGTTCTTTGATTTAAATCATCTGAAGAGGCTTCAACTCTTTCTCACCTCAGTGCTGCCTGTTGGTAAATCTCAGCTAGTCTTTCTGAAGCCTGGAGTTATAAAGCACTTTGGAAACTGTATTCCATCATGATAAGACATAGCACTAGCCCCACTTGGAAGCACATATTGATCACATATCAAAAGCATTGTCTCACAGATTAGGATGAGTCCTAAGAGAAACCAAAGTAACTGCTGTTATTACTAGGACTAGCAAGATACTGAACACCCTTTTCTTCTCTTTTAGACTGGAATCATTCTCATTGTAATAAAGCTGGTCTTTTCCAAAAGTCTCTGTAACAGTCCTACTGACAGTGAATTTGCTCACACAATCATGTAAGCAAAAGGAAAAATTCATAAATATCAAAATCTTGTCTGCACTGTGGCAATCAAGTTTTCTGAATCAAAGCAACACAAAGTAATACTCTGTTTTTCAATGATGTGAGAGCCTAGATTTTCATAATATCAAGTGCTCTGTGTGTCAGAGTCTATTATTTCTATATTTATGATTTATTTCTTATTTCTATATTTATGATGCTTGATTTTTCTGTTGTGCAGGAAAACATTCATTTTGGTGTCACACAACTACAAAGTAATGGAATTTGTTAGGAAATTCTGTGGCATGTGAAGTTGGATACTCCTGACATAAACCAGTGAATGGGATCCAGTTTTCCTTCCCCTGTTCAAATATTAGCTATGGAGTTGTTTTCCAATTAGACAGCTTTATGAGCACAGCTGGTTTGTAATTTTTCTGATCAGATATATGTTTTTTGAATTGTGAGACTTACAGTCTCTATTTCAAAATGAACCGTAACTTTTCCCTACTGTCAATATAATACAGGAGTTCTGACTTTGTAAGATTTTTTTTTTGGTCTTGATTTTGTATTGTTTCTATCTTTCTTCTTTTAACTTAGGTCTTCTGACTCCTCTTGAAGGACACATATGACCCATGACTACATTCTATTTCTAGGTACTTGAAACTGATTGACATGATGCCTGCAAATGATCGTTGGGAAAAGTCTCAGGATTTCCATGAAAAATTAGGATTTGTCCAAGTCCAGCAAGTTTGTGAGAAAATATGAGGGTCATGTCACAAGATGAATAGTATCTATGAAGTTCTTACCCTCACTGATGCCAGCAAAGTAATTCAGGCTTTATATTAAGGCAGTAGTGCTAAAAGACCTGTCACTCAGTCTCTCTGCCCCGATGAGTTGCATTTTAGCGATATGTCTTGCCTATTTACAGATTTCCCCACTCCCAATGAGGCAGTGAAGAGAATCTTCCACTAACTTTCAGAGTTGCTTGGAGATAAGTCATGATGTCATATGTACCCCTGTGGAACAGCTGGAAGAGATATGGTGACATGGTGCATTCACATGCTGGCTGAAAGTCTGTGACAAATGATAGAGGAAATTCCTCTGGTTTTATACAAGCTGTAGCTTGGCTTTGACTTTCAAAACCATATAAACCCAAAGTTCAATCTGTGGGTGCTTTGACTGCCCACAGGTATGAAAGAGGTCACACAAAATGCACACTGTGGTAATTGCACCTATGGCCAGTAATGGATGATCTGTCCAGCATCTAAGCATTTTCCCAAGAAAGACAGACCACAAATCTTTCTCAACTCTATTGTTTTACTTACACCTACTCTTCTGTATAACTTCGACCTTACTCTGAAGCTGCTGAGATGGAGTATTCAGTGAAGAAATGTTTGTTTTCCCTATGGTACACTTCAGACCTCAACAGTTATTCAGAAATACCTGATGGCCCACATTCATGGCCATGTGGGACATGGTCATAGATGTGTGTTAATGAGTTTATGATTTCAGATTTAGTTTCCATCTCTTACCTCTTTATCTGCTGTTCATAATAATGAGCTCTGGGACATGATTCATTGGGAGGAGGGGGAGCCCTTAACATGTTTTTGCCACTAACAGAAGTAGTACTGGGAGATATTCTGTGTGTAATCTCAGAGGTGTTTCTGCTCCTTTCAAACCAGCAAATTTTCAAACGAGATTTTCAAAGATGTGAGGAAGTCTCTATTTGTTTTCCACTCTGAGAGAGACAGAATGGTCTGAAGTCAAAAAGTTTTTACATCATCCCTTTTGGGGACACTTAAAGTAAATCTGATACCTCTTTGAAGTTATACAAGCATCTTTCAAAGGAGGAGGTCAAAACCAACAGAGAGCATCAACACATTACCAAACTATGGATTAGACACAACTTTCGGTAAGGCTATGCAGGGGAAAATATGCAGTTTTTAAAATGGACTTAATTACTTATTGCTTCAGCTCAGATCACTTGTATCCCTAGAGGAAAGAATGCTTGACATAAAGAGGAAGGCTTGTTGTATTTGTAAAGATTGCCATTGTCTGGAGTGATTCAAAAGATGAAAAGGAGCCCAGTGGGAGAAAAACAAGAGAGATCATGCAGTCCAACAACACCAAAAAGGCTTAGGGAGGCGAAGATGTGATCTCTGGGCATCACACAATTTCTGAAATAACATCTGTTCCAATTAACCTCTTGTCCCCGAGATTCTGAGCTCTCTGAAAGGTTGAAACACAAGGTAGTTATCAAACTGTCCCCTAGCTCACAGTCTGTGAGGTGGACAGTGCCAGTGGCCAACTCACTGAGCCCCAGCAAGGTGAGACACAAGGCTCATTATCAGTGAAGATAGGCAAGAAGGGAAATAACAGTAACCCCCAAATCAACAAACCCTTCAGAACCATGAATCATACCAAAACATGCCCTCTTGAAAAGTGTGTATGTGTGACAAGAGAACATATTTGAGATGAGGAAAGACTAGACTTAAACAAATGACCATTCTCTATTGTATGAGAACAAGTAGAAAAGCAATTGCTGAAATTAATGTTTGGATCTGCTTTTGAAGTGTCAGTTTTAAAAGTACAAAAACTAAGGCTGAAGAAATGGCAAGTGAGAGGTAACGCTAAATTATACAGTATTTGAGACATAAAAGGCATTTAAAGGTCACTAGCAAACATGGCAAACTGCAGGCATCTGAGAATTAAAAGAGGAAAAACCCTATGCCTAGAGATTCAGACAATAGGTCATGATCAGCATTCAGGATAACTGATTTATCAAACAGCTTCCTACAAGAAGGTAGCAGAAGGACATCCAACACTGGTACAGGATATATTCCTCTGAAAGTCTTTATAGTTGCTCACATAATTGCTAGGATTAGCCTTGGCCTTTACAAATACAAAGTGTTAGGGTGTACAAATGATGTACAAGGGAATCTGCATTATCCAGGTTTATATGGAAAAATTTACATAAGTTAGGGGGCAAAAGGTTTTCCAATCTGGTGTGAAAATCCTGCACTTTATAAAGTGCTACAGATATTCATCACTTACTTTGTGCAGCATTTTCCAAAACAGAAATATTTTATTGCTGTTTACACTGAAGTTAATGGCAGTCAGGACCATATGTATGAGAGCAGGATTACACAATCCTACAGCATCCAATATCTGCAGAGACTGACCCCACACTGGGTGACAATCCTGTGTGTGAATGTTCTCCTGCACGCACTTAATGTTTATGTGATTTTTTATGTTTTCCGAAGACCCAGGGAGTTTTTCTCAGATGTCCATCTCTAATGCCTCAAGGAAGTGTTAGAGGAAAGAACACCTTGCCATTACTGGCTATGTTTTTCATCATGTTTTTGCCTCCAAACATTGCTTCCAAAGAATGTGGTTTGAAATCACAACTCCCTTGATGGCTCTCTGTGTGCTAGGCAAAGCATCCTTCGTGTGATTCTATAAGCTGTATTGCAGTCCTGCTTCTTGCTGAATAACCATTTTCAGTCATGAAGCTCCCGCCCCAGTGTGTTGATGAACTCTGACAATAAAAACCCCTGTTAAGTACCCTTGAGGCAGAGAGAAGGTGCTTTCCCCCTCCACTGGCATGTTAGGCGCAGGATCTCTCTTCTGTTCCTACCCCATGAAGATGACTTATGACTTCCAACAGTTCTAAATAACACCTAAGATGGTAAATCTCCTGTCTCCTTCAGCTTTGCTGCCTGGCACATGCAGCTGAGGTGCCGGCTGTGAAAACTCCTCAGTCACAATATATTAGAATGGGATCTGTCAAACTGAAGTTTTACAATGAGAATAACACTTTATTGTGCTGTTGCAGGTGCTACCCTTGCTTTAACTGAAATGATAACATTTGCCCTGGCATGTTCTGAGACAGAGGATGGCTGATCATTCAGCCTCTCGCTCCAATTCATACACAGAGAAAAGAACTTTTCCCCAGACCAAAGGGTTACATCTGTCCACAAAGAGCACGTAGAAAAACTACCTTCACTCAGAACTCTTTTAGTGCCTTCAGTTCAGTACACACATGCCCTTTTACTGTTGTTTTTTCCAGAAAAAAAATAGGGGTGATCTTTCTACCTTGCTTGTTGCAGGATTCCCAGGAAGAAGAGGCTGCACATTTAAAAACTAGTAGTTTACCACGGAGACACCTTGCCAAGTAATTTAAACAGTCATTGTAAATTCTTCTTTTTCCTGTTTTTAATCACTTTAATTTGGTCAGTTCTCAGCATCCATTCTGCTGCTTTAGACCTACCGAATGTTTTGCATCTCATGAGTAGAAGTGCTTGAAATTTCCGCTGCAGCAATATATGCTGCTAATGAGTCACAATGAATAGTTCTTGATGTGTTAATTTACAAATCTTTCTAAAACTTAGTATATCCACTTGTAAAGATTTGGTATTGATTATGTGACTCATTTCTCTGGATGAGAAATTGGTTGGACTATGTTAAATTGCTATTATTTCTAATGCTGTTATTTTTACAAATGCTACCAAACCATTGACTGGCAAATGACGATAGCTTATGCACCATACAAAGGTTTCTGGGAACTGATTAGATTCCTTGGGAAATAGTATTTGGGGTTTGACAGAATCTAAGTGGGAAAGGTTTCTGTGCAATGCTGAACTGTGGTAAAAAAAACATAAGATAGATTTTGGCACCCTGACTAGCCTCAGCTGCAGAGTAAGTAAGCAACATATAAAAGCAGTAAAAGCCAGGTCTCTCAGCAGTTGCTAAGTACTTCGTGCTTAGCCTGAAGAGATTAGAGTGCCTGAAGCTCAAATCCTACCTACATCTGAGGAGACTTGAACTTGATCATCTCAAATCACTTTGCCCACCTACTCTTCTAGGTAGGTACTCTTCTAGGTTGAATTGGTGGGGTGTTATCTGCCCAGAGAGTGATGCTTTCTGCTTTCTTCTTGGCGACAGTGCTGTATATTGTGTACAATATGTAAATATTTATTGGAGCAGGGCTGCTCAGCTAGGACTTTTCCTTCCCAGTTGAAAATTCTAACCTCTAATTACGGAGTATTTTCACCATCTCTGTTTCCAGCACAAAGACCATTTATTTACACTGTTCAGACTAGAGGACTTCATATAGTCTGGTGATGAGAACACTTGCTTAGGAGAAAAGAGGAATCAGATATCTGCAGACAAAAGAGGGAGTTGAAAATATATCTTTTGACCCATTATTCCAGTTTCTGGTTAACCCGCTATCTACTGAAGTACTTGGGTGAAAAGGGCTATATCAGTTCTGGCACTTTCTTTGTCATCTCTAAGATCAGATCTGAGAATTCCTATCACTCTTGGTGTGCAAGAACTCCTATGGCCTTTTGACCGCTGTGGCTTGGGTATGAGTTAGGTGAGTTGGCACTGAATCCTCCCACAATCACTTTTCAGGATTTCTGAGTACATAAGTAGCTCAACTCTGTACGTTTTGCACCTGAGATGAGTACTCAAGCATTTGGCACCTGCAGCACTGGTCCCCACAGCACTCAGACATTTTGCAGTTTCTCCGTAAGAATTTGGTAGTTCTCTATGTCTAGCAGGAGGACCACAGGAGCTTGGCAACTGAGAGGCATTTTTCAGACTTGAGGTCTTGAAGAGGCAGTTAGACTACTATCTCCTCCAGTGGCTTTAGAGTCTGCTTTTCAAACACAACCAAGGGCTGCACAGGACAAGGAAAGTGCCATGATCTGGGTCCCTGTGATATATATATATTTAAAATATGTCTGATACATCCACCCAAGGTCAGAAAGTGTGAATAAAATCACAGCATCTTTTGCAAGGTGGAGAAAAGTCGATCTGGTGTGTGAGAAGTACACAACATAACTATATTAGAATGTCCCAGTGTGAAAACATAAGGATGATTCAATGGCGTTAGGAAGAATCAGCCCTTAAGAGAAAGAATGAGAAGCAGTTAAAAGCCACAGAAGGGGACAAAGTTACTAAGTGCACTTTAAGAAATCTATGGTTTTAAGTCTGTTGTATTTCTGCATTTGAGTCACATAGTAGGATCTGGATGCCCTTGAGCTATGATGCTGATAATTATTCTTCCTGCTGCTATCAGCACATCCAAGGTCACTTGCTCTGCTTCATCTCAGCTAGGTCAGGAAAACATTGCTGACTCACCATGCTGCAAGAAAAGATTGTGGGGTGGGGTGGTGTTAGGGGCAGGTGAAGTCACAGCATCCATTATATCAGCTAAAATAAGGCCCTTCAGTGAATGACCAGTGGGTCCTCTGGTCACTACCTAAAGCTTTGCCAGATCCTCTGGTGGATTTCTCCAGTCACCCAACACAGTCAACCACCCAGGACAGAGATGGGTGGGTACGCTCAAACCTGCTCTGCCAGAACTGCAGGACAGTGGTTAGGGCCATGATATACAGGTTAATGTGCTGTTGTTTTCTGCTGGGGTCGAACTACGTAGGATGGATCTACCTTTAGAACTATAACATTGAGTATATACTGAGGACTGATCCTACTGATGAATATAGGGGCTGCTCAATATGCTGGAAAGAGGACAGCCATTATGGTGCCTCGTAGATTGGATGTGGAGCTTAGTAACTGCGGTAGTCTAGGGGAACTATGAGGGATATCTGAAGTCCTGGTTTGAAGTGGTGTGGTGGTTTGACCCTGGCTGGAGTCCAGACTCACACCAAAGTCGCTCTATCCCTCCCCTTTTAGCTACTCAGGGGAAAAAATACATTCTGACAGGCTTCGGAGTCAAGATAAGGACAGAGAGAGATCATTCTGCAATTAGTGTCATGGGCAAAACAGACTGAACACAGAAGAAAGGGAAGAAAACTCTCTAATTTATTACACTACACTACACACAGAGAGATACAAGAGTCAGGTAATGAGAAGTACAAACAGGTCTTAAAAGACCACCCCCCACCCCTCCCTTCTTTGCAGACTTTATTCAGGATTTCTCCTCCTCAGGATGGCACGGTGGGGAAAGGGGGAAAAAGCGGGAATGGAGGCTTTAGTCTTTGGTCAATTCCCAAGAAGGAGTTGTTCTCTTTCTTGGGCGGAGTGGGGGGAGGCATTTCTCACACTTTCCCTGTGCCAGCGTGGGGTCCTCCATGACCTTCTCCATGTGAGCCCTCTCCAATGGGGCCTTGGCTCTTCACCAACTGCCCCAATGTGGGTCACTGCTATAAACTCATCAAATGTCTCTCAGTCTCTCAGTCCCAGACTTCTGGCCCCAGCCTGGTACCCCACAGAGTCACAAGCACCCCCAGCAAACATGCTCCAGAGTGGGCCTTCATTTCTCTCTCTCTGCCTCTTATCTCCCTCAGTGGGCTGAAGGTGCTGCCAGGGGCTTGCTCCAATGTAGGTCACAGATTCTCCATCTGCTCCATGGTGGGCTCCTGCCTGGTCCAGGTGCCTCTCCACAGGCTAAAATTAGGATCTCTTCATCCTCCAAGGTCTGCAGGGAGACACCCGTTTCACCATGGTATTCTCCACAGGCTGCAGGGAATTCTTTCTCAGCGCCTCCTCCTCCCCAGCTTCACTGATCTTGGTGTCTGCAAAGTTTCTTCCATCTTCTCACTCCCTTCTCTTGTGGCAAAATGCAGCTGTTTGCGTTTTTCTCTATCTAAAATGTGATTTCCAGAGGTCTGTGACCAGCGCTGATTGGCCTGGACAGTCTTGTCAGTAACAGGGTTTGGGAGTTTGGCCTTTGGAGCACATCTGGGATTTGCTTTTTTGGACCCTTAAGAAACTTTCTAGCTGTTTCTGAAAGAAGCCACATTGCAAACCCACCACAAGTGGTCTTAGGCAATAGCAGTGCTGTGGTGGGGAGCCCTGTTTTCCATCCCTTCCTTGCTCAACCGCTTTGGACATAGATCACCAAAGATCCCTTCCTCTTTGGGTCAGTTGGGTTTCCCAGGTTTTTCTATTTCCTCCCCATAAAATATCAATGTAGAGTCTTGCACCAGAGACAGTGATTAGCAGTCAGAATATTTTTCACAATTACCTTCCAGTTATTTTAGCTGATACTAAACTAAACCTAGGGAAACAAGGGGCATATGCAATTAATTATCTCCTGTGTGGTAGGGTGATAGCTCTCACTGAAGCCTTTCCCATTCATATGGCTTTTATGAATTGCTTTTAGTAGTTATTATTGCATGTTTGTACTCCAACTTTTCCTTCACTGATGACAACAATTTGTCTGTTTTGCCTTTCCATAGCTGCCGACTTTCACAAAGCTTGTGAGAACATAAATATATTTGAGACTTCTATCTTAAAAAAAAACCAAAACAACAAAACTGGATTGAAACTAGTAGGAAATTTAAGGTAGGGCAAAAGTCAGACAGATAACATGGACTCATAAGTTTCACTGGACTAGGAAGAGGCAGACTAAAGGAGAGATAATTTTTGATGGAAGAATTCCCTCTTTCAATTAGCTTCCATCTGATTTATAGGCTGAGTGGATCCTATCTGTGCAAATGGTTCCCACACTTTAAATATCAAGTATTCATTCCTGACTGAGAACATATGATCACAGCAGATAGAACATTGTTAACACTTGGATCTATCAGGTTTTTTTGGAAGATTTTTGAACAAATGTTCTGTTTTCAGGTAATGAAGTTACATCACTTACATTCACTTCTAGTTGTGAAGGGAAAAAACCAACTCTTTGGTTTTGTTTTCACCCTGGTAGAGTGCTGGTTGGAGTGCTTTGCTCTAAAGGATGTGTCCACAAGCTTAACCAGTGCCTCTGGTTTGGAGTTCTGCAAACAAACCAGCACTGACATTCATTTTTTGTTTTTTTTTTGATCGGGAAATTTAATCTCAAACCCAGCAGTTTTCATATAAAGCTCAGTGTCTCTGTGCAGAAGTGAGGATTTTTTTTCCTGCCCATGCATGTATCTATGCCCTCTTGGCAGATCAATATAGTCAGAGTGAAGAAAATAGATGTGAATGGAAATGCAATCATCTCTCATAGTAATTCAATCTGATCTATCCTCAGCTTTCTCCTCTGGCATTTCCAACCCATTTTGGTGGCCCCAGGACTGCATCTTCGGCTGCCACCTGCCTTTGAACCAGTGATGTTTTGTGAGTGACTTGAGTCTGCAGCCATACCTTGATAGTGTCCATAGATTGGGCAGTGCTCATGTGGACACTACACATTTTCTAAACCAGAGGTGACATAAAATTTTCCAAGCTCCTGAAACTCTGTGTAACTTGAAAATTGGAGGAGACTGAAATAAACACCAGGGCTCTTCCTTCTTTAATTTCCAGAGGGATGAAAAGAGGGTGAGTAAATGCAGCAGAGTGTATGAATTCATCTGAGTAGATACACTGGATCCCAGGGACCGACAGGTCACTTTAGTGCAGGCAAAGGTCTGTCAGCGGTGACAGCAGTGAATGCTAGTGATTTCACCCAATGGTGGGTGTGGAGTTTAGCCAGGCAGCTGCAATCACACCTCTGTCAGAAACAGGGCTGCCTGCTGCAACTTTCATTACATATGACTGGTCTCCAGGATCACAGAATCACAGAACGTTAGGATTTGTAAGGGACCTCGAAAGATCATCTAGTCCAAACCCCCTGCCTGAGCAGGATCATCTAGATTAAATCACACAGGAATGTGTCCAGATTGATCTTGAATGTCTCCAGAGAAGGAGACTCCACAACCTCTCTGGGCAGCCTGTTCCAGTGCTCTGTCACCCTCACAGTGAAAATGTTTTTCCTTACAATCACATGGAATTTCCTGTGTTCCATCTTGGACCCACTGCTCCTTGTCCTATCACTGGCCATCACTGAGAAGTGTGTGACTCCATCCTCCTGACAGCCACTCTTAACATATTTATANTGTTGTCCTAATAGTTCATCTCAAAGAATGCTCTTTGAATTTTGAGCCATTACCCCTGATCCTGTCATAGCAGCCCCTGCCAAAGAGATGCTCTCCAGCTCTTCTCAGGGGATCTTCACTTCTTCCCCAGCAATGCCCAGGGCGCAGGTCTGGGCATTTGCCCCAGTAATTGGCTGAAGGGGCCAAAGTCAGCCCTGCCACAGTCCAAGGTTGCGGTCCTACTAAAGGTTCTCCTTCTTCCACATGAGATTCTGGGCTCCGCTATCTCATGGTCACTGCATCCAAGTCTACCTCACACAATTTGCATCAGTATGTAGTCAATGATGCACTGGAGGAACCTCCTGAACTGCCAGGGGACGGCCCTGTAGGCATTCCAGCTAATATCAGGGTAGTTCAAATCCCCCATGAGAACCAGGGCCTGCGATTGCAAGGCTCCTCTCAGCTGCCTGTAGAAAGCCTCATCGTCATCCTCCTCTTGATCAGGAGGCCTGTAAAGGACACCCACAACAGTATCCCCCGTGCCAGCCTGTCCTTTGGTTCTCACCCACTAACTCTCAACTTGTTCCTTGTCCGCCCCTGGCCAGAACTCAAGACATCTGAGCTGCTCTGTCACATAAAGAGCCACTCCACCTCCTCTCCTTGTTGCCCTGTCTTTCCTAAAAAGGACACAGCCATCCATGGCCACATTCCAGCTCTGTGAACTGTCCCACCAAGTCTCTCTAATTGCTACTAGA
The DNA here is from genome assembly GCA_013399135.1 of Heliornis fulica. Taxonomy (NCBI): domain Eukaryota; kingdom Metazoa; phylum Chordata; class Aves; order Gruiformes; family Heliornithidae; genus Heliornis; species Heliornis fulica. The sequence continues at coordinate 46,032 of VXBZ01012570.1, read as the reverse complement.
TCATAACCCCTTGGGCACACGCAGACTTCTAACTCCTGTTTATTCTCCATACTGGGTGCATTGGTGTACTGGCATTTCAGGGAGGGAGCCGAGCCCACCGTTTCCACCTTAGAGGGGTGTGAGGTCTTCTGGATCTCATTATTAACAGAAATCTGCCCCACTGATAGGGACCCAGCAACAACTGCCCCCCCCCCTTTAAATCTAATTTAAAGCTCTACAGATTCTAGTCTCCTCCTGAAGGACTCTGACCAGTGCCCCTGATTTTGTGAAATATCTTGTTGAAAACATTTTGAAAACACAGTAGTTATCTATACTAGCATGGTTGTCACAGAGCACGGGGTTAGTCACCCAGCCAAATGGTCAGGATCCAGAGTGACCAACCCCTCATACCAGGCCACATACTGGTCCCTGATACAAGCAGTTTGCATAACTTCTTATTTTTAGCACATATCTTTCCAAAGAATCAAACAAGAGAAGAACTGGGACAGTTCTGAGGACTTCTGAAAATCCCACCTGCAGCAATGTCAGGAGCTGACCATCCAGTATGAATTAGAGAAAACCCAGATGACTTGAAATCTTACAGCCAAATTCTTATTAAGATGTAACAGTTTGCTCTTCCTGCATAGCTTGAGAAGATATTAAAGGAAGACTGTAGATAGCAAAATATGTCTTTAAGTGTTCTGTACTTCCCTTTGTCAATGCCATTTTAATAGCTGTAGAGAAAAAGACACAGGAAAAGCCTAAGAGGACAATCTTGACAAAGTTCCAACTAGTGACTCTTTTAGTCCAGCTCTTCAGTGTTAGTCATAACCGCACAGAGGCTGGGGAATTATTCCTCTTTGTTCACATTTTCCTTTCCCTATTTAGACATATTGATTTTCTTGTCTGCTCTTCTGTGTGGTTGAAACTACCATCGCTTTCTTATCCCAAAATCCCAGCACCTTTGGCTTCTAGACTTGTCAGATTCAGGTTTACAGGCCCACACTGTTGAGTCCTGCCGGAGTTTACACAATCCCTGGATCAGGAGTCACTGGCCTAGAAATAACCAGGGAGCTCAAGGGGGAGGGAGGAAAATATTGCAAGCCCTGTCTTGTGGGGGTTGTAGTTAGGGCTCAGATATAGGAGACATGGAGTCTGATCTGCAGGGACCTGAGGACTCCTTTTGGGGGGGTTTGCTGTCACACTGAGTGCTCCACAATAAACACTCAATAATGCTAAGGCGGCTGCTGAGCGGCAACCGCTGCTTGTGACACCGCTCATTATAATCTCTCCCTCTTACCATCTGCTGATTTTATGGATAGCTTGCGTTTTGCTTTCCATTTAGGTTCAGAGTTTGGGGCCCTAATTCTTCTTTGGAGCCGTTCTCTCTAACACCAGCCGAGACAACGAATATTGATAGCACTTTTGTGGAAGGGCACTCTGACTTCTTCCACGGGATCTTTGCCAGAGGACACACATTACCATTTGACTATTCATCTTCAGATCTGACCAGAGATCTGAAAGTTGGGGAGAGTTTCGTGCAAAATCTGACACACTAACGCAAGACTCCAGGGTGACTGGTTTGGGACAGACTGCCCTGCCAGGATGGCTCCTTTTCCCTGACAGCTGGAAAGCTGCAGGCAGTAGCAGTGCTGTGTAGTAGCATAGCATTATCTATAGCAGACATAATACAAAATGAATGTTTCTCTTAGAGCAAATGAATGAATTGTAATCCCAGATGCAGAAATATTGGAGCTGGAGAGCATGCTGTGAAACTGTTCATAAAGGAACATGTTGCAAATGCAAATAACGTCAGAGCCTTTCTTTAAAATAAAATGTTTGATGGATTTGGGGCTTCATCTGATTTCACATGCAGAATATATATCACAGCTTATCCCATAAAAGCAGCTGCTAAGCCTGGTTACATGTATACACAGATGCTGATTTTAAAACGCATGCAGTGATAGGCACCTGAGAAACTGAGAACAGTGAAAAACTGATAATGTGTTCTTGACACCACAGAGTGTGAAGGGAATTTACAGTGAATAGAGATAGTTAAAGTAAAAATGTAAGTGAATGTAGGTCTTGGAGCTAATAGCCACAGAATCTTCAGCCCTTTATTCCTCCCGAAGTAAGTAGGCAAGGGAGCAACAATGCAATGCTTGCTGGAGAACTCATTAGGACTAATGGCATTATGATATCAAGCAGAGCTGAAAGGTGAACTTCAGAAAAGTCAGCAGTGAAGGTGACTGGGAGGTACTTTTATTGCCTGGAAGTAGAATGAAACCTGAACATTCAAAACTGTTCTCAGACAAGAAATCCCTAGGTATTTCCTTTGGAAAGACAGGAAACTGTGGTTTCCAAAATTAAATGTGTATCTGGGATCTCAGCAGTTTGTCCATATGAGTGAAATAGAGACAAACACTCCAGAAACTGCTGGCTACAGTCTGTGTGATACCTACTATTTCAATGTGCCACCAGCAGCACCACGGATGAGCAGAAGGCATCCTCGCCTGCCCCAACCTTCTGTCAACCTGGCAGGACACTAGTGGGTTTCAGTATGGAGCTGCCAAGCCTCTGGGCCTCTCAGGTCTAGGATTACAGAATCGCAGAATCACAGAATTGTAGGTGTTGGAAGGGATCTCGAGAGATCACTGAGTCCCAAGATTCGGATAGAAGATGGCTGTGGAAGCGGACACCCAAACACCAGTGCATCATTGGAGAAAGCATCCAGCCCCTCGTTGTCACAGGCTCTCAAGATCTAGGCTCTGAATTTGAGCTGCTGCAAGTAGCTAGATATCTGGACAAAAAATACCTGGCAAGTACACTCTTTCTAGTCTGTCTGCCCTTCAAAGCTTGTCAGATGTTGGTTAAAATAGGTTGATTTTGGTGAACTGGCTGATTCTGATGAATAATAGGACAGAGAATTTTGCTTGCCAGCTCTGCTTTGCAGCTCAGTTTTAAGGCTCTAGTTATGGTGCTCTTGTAGCTCGGAGGAGTCCTCAAGCAACGAATACTAATGAAGCTTTTGTTTAGGTTTTATTTAGGATAGAGACATTCAGGGTAAAACTGAAAACTTTAATGATATTTAGGAAATTAGAAAACTATTTAGAACAGATTCATGGATCTGTGAGTCTAGAGGTTTGCTGTGCTATGGGTTATTACCAGTAACAACTTTGTTCTTTTCAAATCAACACACCCATACAGAAAACAACACAAGGCTCAACTGAAGAAATACTACAGCTACTAAAAGATAATTAAGTACCAGAGTAGCACTGGAATGATGGCTATATATGTATTGAAATATCTCTAAACATTCAGGGTTGAGAACTTACTGGAATTTTTAGTAGCCATTTTTTTTTTTTCTACGAAAGGCAGCAGCAGGGATTAAAGGTGGTTTTTTTGTGAGGTGGATAACTAGACTAGGGAATTGGACTCATGAGAAGAATGGAAATTACTTTGAAGTAAAGGTGTTCTAAATGGAGAACTTTAATTTTAAAGCCTTTGAACTGCAGGAGTAGACTAAGGTCATGTCTGAAAGATTAGATTCTGCCACCTCAGTTTTGGCTTTGTTTCAAATGACAGACCCAAGAGCAGAAAACTTTCAGCTTTCTGGTCTTGTAAGAAAGACAAGTGTGAGTTCAGACCCCCGGTGACCAACCGTGGTACCTGCCGCAGAAGGGATGGGCTGACCAGCTCCCCTCCACCCCTGGGGAACAGGTAAACCCTGCCACCAATTGGTCCCTAATATGTGGATGAACTCAGTGTTTTGAATCAGGCTGTTGTTCATAAAATGTTAAATACCTTTTCAGGCACAACAAATGCTATCAGCTACAGCATGAACTGAAATAAACTAAAACAAGCCAAACCCACACATGCTTAATTTACCGAAAAGAGAACAGACAGCAGTCTGTGCTCTCCCCCTGCAGCCTTTCTCAAGGAGGTGACAAAAGGAAATTCACCTTTCCATACTTGCCTGCAGTTCCAGGAAGTCAAACATCAGACCTTATGTTTTTATCATCTTCCATAAATCCAGAAGATTTTAGGAAGATGGCTATATTTCTATGCATTCACTGATATTTCCTAAGGTTAGGACTTTTATATATTTTTTTACAGTACTGCTAGTGCCATGAACTCATCTTTCTTCTTTTAATAATTTAAGATGTTGATTTTTATTCTGTTGAGCAATGAGCTGGCCATTTTAAGTCCTGCTTTTAATACTTCTGATTTGCCCTCCAGTGACAAGATATCCTAAATGAAGTTTCTGGGGAGTGTTATTTAGTCCCTCATTGTGAAGGAAGTGTTTTTAGGTTGGAGTTGCTATTTTGGTTCAGACCCATTTAAATTTGTCTTGATATTTTTATTATTTGATTATCTGGGTTAATTGACTTTGCTCTAACACACGACAACCCTTACAGATAAACAGCTTTCTCTGAACTATGAAGAAGAACCTAGGTCTCTTTCAACCCTTTTGAATATGTGAATTAACTCAGTTGCTAGCAGGGTTGGATTTCAGGTGCTGAGAGTTGGCGCAGTTTTTAAGGGAAGCTGTGCCATTTAAAAGGAAGCCATGTCGACCCTATTCTTATTGGGAGCACAGAAGGGGGCCTTTCTTTCAGACTCCTGGAAGGTTTGTGGATGAGATCACCTAACTGAAAAAAACCCAACAACCCCAGGAAAATCTCTTTAAAGGCTTTGTAGGGTTTTAAGGCAATTTAAAAAAAATAGCAACCCTTAAGGACACACTAATAAGCTCCAAATGCCACCAGGGAGTATGTTCAAGGGTTAAATGCGCCTTTCCCCTTACCTTTGAGGTTGTTTGGCAGAACAGGATAAGGAAGGAGCTGTGTAAAGGGAAAAGCTTTTCTCTGCTAGAGCAGCACTCCATGGGAGCGCTCTGCAGGCATCATCTGCTGGAGTGAAATGAAAGAGGCCTCTGGCTTGGGAGGAGGAGACAAGGGGGCACTTTCCTTCTCAACACATAGCAATCTGTGGGGAAGTATGTACTGGAATTGAGTTTCCTTTGACAGTGAGAGGAAGACATCACATTGTCAAGAAGATATGAGTGGGGTGTGGGAGAACTGCCTGTTTTTTCTTTTTGGACTCTTCAGATGAAATCCTGTGTGCCTTATTGGCCTGAATTTAAGAGGGTCTCCAATCTAAGGCAACCATTTATTTTCAAGAAACAGGGAAGAAATAGAGCAAGTTTACGTGGGAAAGAAAAGGAAATTCCCAAACACACTATGCACGTGCTTCTTCAATCCTTAGCTCAACTCTGCAGCCTATCCCTGTGCAGTCATGCTTCTGCTTTGCTCTTCCACAAAGTAACTCTGTGTCCTTCCTGCAGTCTCCTCCTTCACAGTTCACTTGCTGGAGATGCTGATGCAACACAGCAGGCATCAGCATGGGTAGCTCTGTGCCCAGATCTGGATTTAGGAGGTGGTAATAAAGATATACAGGTCCCTCAGCATTCTGAATCAAGCCAAGATTTAGCTGAAAGCCAAGCAAATTGCAGCGCTCTCCAGTCACACATAAGGATACACCTGCACAGCCAAGTGCGGGCAGACTCCTCAGCAGCATTCTGAGCTAGCTAGGTCAGAGCTGTGTCTGAACAATATTTCTCAAGGAGAAATGTCTCTTACTTGGGCTTGTAGGAGAAGAGCAGGGCAAACTCTGCTGCATCAACTTTGAACTACTCACAAGTTTGGCTCCTTTTGCTGCAGGTTCTGGAGCTCCTGTTCTAGCAGATGTTGCTTTTGTGGGGCAGATATTCAGCCCAGGGAATTTTGTACAACCTGGTTATTCACCGATAGACAGAATCCTTACAGAATTCTTACATTGTAATTACTGAAAACCAGATGCTACATGCTGTATTCAAAACTATCAATATTTCATTGGGTTCTACATGTAACAGTCTCATGGGAAACTTTCCTTATGATATGTAACGTGCAACTCCTTTTAGCTTCAGAATCTAATGTGATAGCCATAATCCTCAGGACATAGGACAGGATGTAACATCATTCATCCTGTTCTATAAGAATCAGCTGATGAAATACTATTGAAATAAATATTGAACCTAGTTCCTAAATAGTCCATGTCCTAAAATAAATCAATAATAAAGGAGATATGGTGGACTTCAGGGAAGTGAATTGATTTTTTACTTAAAAATAACAAGTAGTTTGACTTGTGTCTTCTTAATACAATTGATCAATACCATACACTGTCCGAGGTTTGTGTGTCCTATTAAACTGTTTTTGCCTCAACCCACAAGTTCTCTCACCTTCACTCATCTGATTCTCTTCCCCATCCCCCTGGGGGAGAGTAAGCAAGTGACTGCTTCATCCTTAATTGTTGGATGAGACTAAACCACAACATGCACATAAATGTTTTTTTTTTCATCTGAATATGTTGAGTAAACATTATATTTATTTATAGAATACATTTATTGTTGATATTATAGTTGTTTCCAGGTAAGGGTCTCTATAGATATAGTAAAGATAGAAGCCTTGTGCACAAATGTAAGTGATTGAAAACTTGATTATATGTAACCATTCATGTTCATGTGGAGAGCTCAATTCTGACAATTGCCATTAGGTGTAGGACATTCTAAATTCTGATATATGAAAGCCAGATACAATTATTAGAGTGCTGGCACAATTTTTCCAGTGGAGAGGATATAAGAAGGAGCAGTATGCATTATGTAATGTGGTTTTCTACCATTCTTCACGACCCATATCCTCAGGCAGTTTTAGAAACAAAGAAAGGTGAATATGCTCCTTTTTCTCTGCAAAATAAACAGCATTGAAAGGAATTAGTAAAATAAGCAGGATATATGCACACTTACAGGCTGAGTTTTAAGTCAGAATCCAACCCAAATGCATGGATCATCCCTGCTAGAAGAGCACCATCAGTCAGCCTGAACCCAGAAGCTTTGCTCAGTTGTGTCCTAGAAGGGTGAAGCTTGTCTGGCAGCACCTGCTACATTCAGCCTTCATAAATTTTGTCCACTTTCTAAGTGGACAAAATTTATTTACTTCTAAGTCTAAGACAAAACAATTTCAGCAGTAGCAGCTCTAAAACCTTGTGTTCCTGACACTGGTAGTCTATGCTCTTTTTTTTTCTACTTCTACTGTAATATGAGAGAAGACAAAGAAGACTTATTCTTCACAGGAATGCTGGTAAGTCAGAGAACCCAGTCGATAGGGTATGCTGACAGATGATATGCCTGATGGCATCCACAGATTCACAGAATGTCAGGAGTTGGAAGGGACCTCGAAAGATCATCCGGTCGAACCCCCTTGTCCAAGCAGGATCACCTGGATTAGGTCACACAGGAACATGTCCAGATTAGTCTTGAATATCTCCAGAGAAGGAGACTCCACAACCTCTCTTGGCAGCCTATTCCAGTGCTCTGTCACCCTCACAATGAAATAGTTTTTCCTTACATTCACATGGAACTTCCTATGTTCCAGATTGAACTTACTGCCCCTTGTCCTATCAATGTCCAACACTGAGAAGAGCCTGGCTCCATCCTCCTGACACTCACCCTTAACATATTTATAGACATTAATGAGGTCACTCCTCAGTCTCCTCTCCTCTAAGCTGCAGAGACCCAGCTCCCTCAGTGTCTCTTCATAAGGAAGGTGTTCCACTCCCTTCATCCTCTTGCTGGCCCTACACTGGACAATGTGTTCTGTCCTTCTTGAAATGAGGGGCCCAGAACTGGATACAAAATTCCAGGTGCTGTCTCATGAGAGCAGAATAGAATAGTCCAAAACCAGCTTTGAATTTGTTCACAGATTTTTCATATCTTTATGATTCTCAGAAATATTTAAACTAACATCACAAAATAAAGAGAGATCAAAGCCTCTGGAATCAGACTTAAGGACAACCTTCTACTTCAGGGTGAATATGAGGATGCATTCAAATACTCCCTGCAAGTTCCTCTGAAGACAAAGTCCTCACAGAAAACTCCTTGGAAGCAGACAAGCTTTTCCCTGTTGGAAACAGGATGCTGTGCTAGATGGATCATGTGTCTCATACATCATGGCAGTTTTTGTTTTCTTCTAACCTCTGGGGATGCTTCAGTAATCTGCATCAGAAATCTGGGGCCAAAATCTGACAATGAATCCTAAAAAGTGATGTTCTGCATAGATTTACTTCAGAATTTTCCTGTGGCCAGCAACATTGACCATGTTTCCTAACTTGAAAAAGATGAATATATAAATGCTCTGCTGACAGTGTAGCAGAGAAAGAGGCTGATAGGGCTTGCAAAAGAAACATCCTGAATAGAAGCAGCACATGTGACTTCTAAAGGGAAGAAAAAATGAATGAGAATGAGTCCAAGAAGAATCAAATTTATAATGGAAGAAGTTAAAATCTCTATTTTTAAGAAGTTGTTAAAATGCATTTCTTCATGTATTTCAGATCTCTCTGATCTGTTTCCTTAGTTGGATTTGAATATGTTTTAGATGAGTTATGTTGCCTCTTTTAGTAGGGAGTTGGTGAAGTCCTATGTTAAAATCAAATTTTAAATTATTTTTTAAATGGTAGCAGACTCCGAATACAGACTTTGCTTTCACGTGCTTTAACCTTAGGCTAGCATTCATAACAACTGATTGTAGTTACCCTTTGCAGACAGTCTAGCCTAATGCTGTTTCTGCAAACTGGTCTTTCCCAAGATTTATAAAGGAATCTTTCTTCAGGAAAATGAACCCAAATCATACTTTTCACCTCCAAATTTCCCATGTTGTATTTAAAGTCTTCCCTTTTGCTTTGTAGCTATAACAAGCTGCAAGAAATGGAAATCTCAGCTGTTAGCCCTCCAGCACCATTCTGCAATTGGGATAAATATTTAGGTTCCCTATACTTATATGTTGTTGACTCACTATTTTTGGCAAATGTCACACTACCTGTATTATAAGAAAAGCCCCAGTGTCAGAGAAGCAAGGGGTATCGGCAACTGGAAAAGAGCTCAGCACACCAAGATGAGTTCAGGAGATTCTTTACTTCAGGCCAGCATCCATCTTCTTGTGTTATCTTTCTGCAAGGCTCCCCTTTTATTGTACATCTCGTGAGAAAGCTCACCGCATAAACACGTGTCCTTGTTCTCATTAAGCAGGACTGCTTTTCAGAAGTCAAATTCTCAGAATATGTCTTTTGGTTGTCATACTCCTAGCTCCTGTCTATGACCTTTGGTTTTGCACATTCATCAAAACACACATGCCTTGCCAAGAGCATGAGCCTTTCCGTCTAAATCCCAATTATTCAGATCTTGATGCAGCTAAGATGAGAAGTTCCCACAACCCAGCTCCTGGATACACATGAGTATGTTACCATTTAGACCACACAGAAAATGTTCTCCCTCTCCTAGCTGAAAAGCAAAGTTTCAAATGATGAAAAAATGTGTTTGGAAATCAGAAGGTTTCAATAAACATAATAAGCGTAAAGTGTAAACCTCCTGGTGTTTGAAACAATCTTATGTATATACATAATAAATACTGGATGCTTTTGTGTTCTAATCTGGCAGTAATGTGCACCCAAAGATCACAAACAGATTGTTTCCTCTGCCCCTTTCTTTCTGCACAACATGACATCCCAGAATGTGTTACATGCAAGACTATGGTGTCACTGGGTACACTTCCCTGGGTTTTGCACCCTGATTGATGGTTGTTTTGGGTTTGCCTGACAAGCTTTTAGTAGCCAGGGGACTTCAGGGGTAGCTTCAGCAAGAAGCTGCTAGAAGCTTCCCCTAGATCCAAAAGAGCCAATACCAACTGGCTCTGAGATGGACTTGCCACTGGGCAAGGTCAAGCCAATCAGCAACAGTGGTAGCGCATCTGTAATAACATATTTAAGAGGGGTGAGGGGAAGGGGGAAGAGCAGCAATTTTTGCAGTCAGAGGGAGAAGTGTGAAGATGTGAGAAATTTTGTCACCAGGTCGGTGAAGGAGGGAGGAGGTGCTGCAGTCATTGAATCAGAGATTCCCCTGCAGCCCCTGGAGAAGACTATGGTGAAGTTGGTTGTCCCCCTAGAGCCCACAGAAAATGATGGGGATGTGCAATTCCACCTGTAGTCCATGGAGGAACCCACATAGGAGGTGAGAGGAGACCATGCTGGAGCAGGTTTGCTGGCAGGACTTGTGACCCCGTGGGAAGCCCATGGTGGAGCACTCTGTTTCTGAAGGTCTGCTCCCCAAGGGAGGGACCCACACCAGAACAGTTCATGAAGAACTGAAACCCCCATGGGAAGGACTCACATTAAAGAAGTTTGTGAAGGACTGTTTGAGGGGGGCTGGGGAGCTGCTGGAGCAGTGTGAGGAGTCCTTCCCCTGAGGAAGACAGAGCAGACAAGACATGTGATGAACTGACCAAAACACCCATTCCTTGTCCCCCTATGCTGCTCAGAGGAAAGAGGGAGAGAATTCAGGAGTGAAGATGAGCCCAGGAAAAAACAAGGGGTGGGGGGAGATGTTTTCAGATTTGGTTTTATTTCTCGGTATTCTAATTTGCTTGGTAATAAATGAGATTATTTTTTTTTTCTAAGTTGAGTCTGTTTTGCCCATGATGGTAATTGGTGAGTCATGTCTCTGGTCTTATCTTGACCCACAAGTCTTTTATTATATTTTCTTTCCCCTGTCCAGGTGAGGAGGAGAGTGACAGAATGGCTTTGGTGGGCACCTGGCCTCCAGCTAGGGACAAACCACCACAACGGTACATGCAATTGTGACCAGGTTACCCAAACATCTTCTCATAGATGAGTATCATGTGGGGGAAAAATAAAAGTCTGTAAGACTCAATCTGTCAATAATAGTGCTCAATGTGAGCCAGTTCTGGAAAACTGGATGTGCCATAGCAGTGCCTGGTGGTGGTGGTGCCATGCAGTAGGCAGCAGAGTCTTTGCAGAATAAGCCTCTTGGCAGAATTAGCATGTTCAAAATTTTACTTAGTAACAGAGTACAGCAAATGCATCCCTCGATATTTATTTTAAGTGAGCGCAGTCACAGAACTACACAATGGCAGTGTGGAATATACAGTATTTTGCATATTGCTAGAGGGAAAAAAGAGTCTTTTCAACCACTTACTTTACCATTTCCACGATCTTTTGGTATCCCATCTCAGTCATCTGAGATTCTCTCCTTGTGCATGATGAGGTGGCACTGTGCCCAGAAAGGCAATAGCTCTTGTTTAGTCTTTTCCTTGCATGTTTTGGAATGACGCCACTAATGAAGCCTGCTAATTTGCATTTTGATGTTTTTCCTTTCCCCCATCCCCTTTTTTTACCCCTTTTTCCCCCCTCTACTTTTTTTTCATCAGCCCTAGAATTTCAAGATAGCTTTTCAGGGGGGATTGTTTTCCATGCTTTCATCTCTACCTCCCTCAGCTGCGCTATTGTAAATGGCTTTGTTTTTCTTTAATGGATTTTCTTGTAGTGGTGAATAATTGTTTGGTTCACTGCTTCGTTTTTCATGCTTCATTTGCCTCATGTTCAAACTTTTGCTTTCCCTTGAGCAATTCACTTTTGTTGCTTCTGCTTTGCTCTGCAGCCTGTGGCTAAGATGAGTGCTCAGCCTGGAGTTCAGGCTGGGGCTTCTCAAGGCAGCAGCTGTGCCTTCCTTTACTTCTGGTTTGCTGGTTTCTGTAGAATGAAAGCATCATTTTCCCAGTGGTGTTTTGTACATCTAGCTGGTGAGAGGGAACATGGAGCAGGTGGATTAGCCTGAAGCAGCTTGGGGGATTGGCAGCTGGTAGCAGTAGAACAGGCAGAAATTTCCTATATTTTAGATAAAAGAATCAAATTTCAAATCAGAAGGCAGAAAAGACCTATTGGCTGATCAGACCTCTCTTCAGCTTGTCTTTAGAACCTGCTTCTTTCAAGTGTTAGTCAATACTTACAAGTCTTTTCTAACAGAAAAGAGCATAAGGAATATGATACTATAGGCACGACCATACGTGTGATGGTTTCTACTTTAGAATATGCTAGAAGAGGAAATAAAAAATCTAAAATTATGCAGTAATGGGAATCCTGACTTCCTAGATGAATAAAAATGTTGCACATAGGTGGAGTGGTCAGACAACATGGTGGCTCTGACCTCTTTAAAGTGACCAAATCACGGTTTTGGGTGGAGGGAGTTTGCATCTCCAGTCCTTTTGATACCATGTGCTGGGCACTCCTTCACATGAATATCTGGGTATAGGAGAGGGGAAAGGTCTCTTAGGTGCTTTGGTCTGATTCAGAGGGAGAGCTGGACCCTTGATGTCCTCAGTCATCTGGGCCTTGGAATATTTCTCTGCGTAAAAATCGAATAAAGACTGCATATTGAAATGGATTTGATGGTATTGTAAAGTGAATGATGCTTACTTAGCATTAAATATGGACTGGTATATGCAGCAATCTCCAGACCATTACAAGTTTCTCCCAATAGCAAAAAGCAGAGGAGGCTCAAACATTTACACCACAAACATTACCACGCACAAACATGCTGAGAAGCTCAGCAAAATCATCCTTTGTCTAACTATTTGCAGTTGTACAGGACCAGAAACTCTATTGAGTATCAGGGATTTTTCTTTTTTTTTTAACATATGCATCCCTTCATTCTGGAGAATAATGTAAAAATCACTCTATTCCATATGAAATGATATCAAGAAAGAAACAGGAGCGACACTAGCACATCAGGAGCAGTACTTGTGCAGATTATTTAGAGTTCTCTCTAAGCTATGTCTGTGAATATATATGTATTTAATGATTACCCTTCCTATACAAAACCCCCCAAATTATTCCATGAGGTGAAGTGGAATTAAACCCATTCATGTTCATATTACCAACAGGAGAATGGTGAGGAGTTGGAACCAATCCAGTCCATTTCTGAAGGTTGTGCATTTTAGGTAAAAAGTGTTTCATTTCACAAAGGGCAAGCAGAAGTGACCAAGCATAGTATACGTTGTCTTCTCTAAAACACAGTATTTTTCCATAAGGACATTGTCTACTTCAAGGACTTGGTCAGGTATTACAAAAATGGTTACACAGTAATAACGTTTCAACACCTAATTTTACTCCTTCCTCCACCGTGTTTCTTGTAACAGACGCCAGTTCCAGGAAAGGCCCATGGCTGACAAAATTGCAGACATGCTGAGTATTTGTGTCTTTTCCTGATACCATAGCCTAATTCCAGATAGATTTAAGCAAAATGTACCAGTTATCTGATTATAATAAAACACACCTGCTTTTGCCTACAATTCCTCCCTGCTTTATTACCATAGGTGTGACCCCGTCTACTGCATCTTGTATCTGTTCAGTGTGAGGCACGGAGATCCACATTTTTAATTTTGTGAGAAATACCTGTATTTGACCACTTGAATTCAATAGTGATATATATACAACTGAAAAACATATATAATATATAACATAAAATATAATGGCATTTGGAAAAGAAGCATTTTCTAATAAACTGAATGGTTGCTGTGTTTTATTTCAGATAAAATATCAAATGAACTCCCTACAGTACTGTTGCCCGCAGCAAAACACCGTGTTTTAAATCTTCCTGAAACGGATGACTGCAGCCTAGGTCCCACTGAGATGGTAGAGCCAGCAGAGAAGTGCAGATAGTGGTGGGATCCCTGAGTATATTACAGGACTGTCAGCTGCAGGTGACTATGGGGTGTTAGAAGGTAGATGGAAAGAATAAAGATGAAGTAACTCTCCAGTTCTGTTTGTGAAATTCATAGTGAGTAGAGAGTGGTACGTTCCTTATCTCCAGACAAGGTCCATATTAAACTGAACAGGTCCAAGGGCTGTCTTCAGACCCTGAGAGCAAGTGAACAGGTCACATGCCTGTAGTTTGCCCTCCTTTTATCCACCTCAAAACTAAAACAAGGAAATTACAGGGGATATTCATCTGTCTATAAATACAGAGTATCCCATGGTCTGTGTCACCTTGCAAAGCATTTGGTAGGGGGCATGAAATTATACTTTACAAGTTATCACGGATATAGCTTGAGCCTGTGCCCAGGCTCTTTTTCATTTCCTAGTGTAGATGAACCCATATGTCCCTGGCATATTTAAGAGGGCAAAGGAAACCCTGGAAGACCCAGGTCTGCCAGTGTCTTGTAGGAGCTTGGTGAGAGGCATAACCTTCAGGGCAGTCCTCAGAGCTGGCAGTGAGACAGGAGGCTTTGTATGGAGCTGGAGGAAGTCTGACTGATGGAAGGTTGACTTTGTTTTGAGGTTACTACATATTTATGCCAGAAGGATGAGTATAAAATAGGATGCTCCAAAATGCTCAGGATGCTTTGTTATCCATGTGAAGGTGCCTATTTATTTCTAATATAGCATTTTTGGGGAAAAGGGATGTAGAATAGTAGGGTATGTCATTTATGGGAACTTAGCAGGGAACAGAGGAGCCAGACATAACTTTATTACCATTTTTTGCGATAATGGCTTCTTTTGGTTTGTTAACAAAATTGTTTTGTACTTTTTCATTAAGAACTTAGTTAAGGCATTAATAATAAGTAACCTTTTATCAAAGAGAAATAAGACTGCCTACAGAAAAGCTTATTATCTTCCATAAAATTAAGAGAGGAGGAGGCTGAGGGAACAGATAAGGAATAAGGCAAAAATAACCAAATATCCTTTTAAAAATATCAGGTAAATTAATTTTATATATATATACACACACACACACACACACACAATTCTGGAGAATCCCTAGGTAATAATATCAATATAAAATCAGGTTGAAAAAGAGAAATGATGTGGTGCTCTCCATTGCCGCACACTGACAGAGTAACTCTCTGTCTCCAAGGAAGGCACAGACATACTGTCTCAGATCTTGTCTCTTTCAGGAAATGGATTGATTTAATTTCAAGCCAGACTGTACATCAGTTTAGCTAAACCAGAGAGAAGGTTTGCATGAACATTCTGTTTATCATGAGGTTTTGTAGACATAGCTTAAGTAGATATATATGCCATTTAAGCTAAAATAAATAAATAAAAAGCTAAGCTGAGATTGAAACAAATATCTAAACAAGATATAAATATTGCATTAAATTAGGACAGAGACACATGATTGGCTTACAGTTCTGTAACAACTTACAGCCTGGTGGTGCAGCAGCCCATCTCAACAGTCACTATAGCTCTGCCAATGCACACCACTGCTGTAACACAGTCACGCATATACCTGAACTCTGCAACTGAGTTGGCAGAAACAAGCACCTGCGTATAAGACCACCTATCTTCAGGGTTTCAGCTCTTTGGAATGAGCTTTATTTCTCCCAGGGAATAATCCATAGCATTTAAGACTACTAAAAGATTTCCTTTAAAAATTTCCTTTCCTGTTGTTTTGTTTGGTTGTTGGTTTGTTTTTTTCAGGACTTGCTATTGAAATTGGAGGGTGAAGGGGAGAAGATGGAGAGAAGCAGGAAGAGGGAAGGAAGCCACTCTTGTATTTCCCAGAGCAAAAGCAGCTACAAGTCTTCCTGACCTTCATGTGAATTGTACAAAAGAAAGGCAAAATTGCCACCCCCCTCCTTGCCTGTTCAATATTGTCAAGGTGGCGGTCCAGTTAGTGCTATGTGCACAGAATAACAGGTTTTTATTAATCACAAATATCTTTGTTTCATCTTTGCTGAATGAACAACAATTCAGACTTCCTCAGATTGCACAACCAGCTCCCATTAACAGCAATTAGAGTGAAGTGTGTGCATTGAGGGAAAACAGCTGTAAATGATGAAGAGATGGCCAGCCCCTGTCTCAGTCTCTCCCAAATAGCCATCCTCACCTTGCAGTTAGGAGTGTCTGCCTGCAAAGTGTCTTCAAAAGGGCTTGAAACTTGACTTTTGGGGTAAAAACTTGAAAAAGCGATATATCTGCTGTTGCAGGACATTTGAACAGACTGGCTGTACCAGATCCAACAGAATGTTCACAATATGTCATCATAAATAAACAAAAAAAAAAAAGAAGTTAAAAACCCCTGAGAAGCATAAAAATACAATTTTGTGAGACACAAAGTAGGATCACAAAGTTGAATTAAATACTGAGATTTCATGACTTCAAAAGTAATTAGAAACAAGTTGGGGAGTTAATTGTCCCATAGAGGGACTTCTAGAAGTCACACTATGAAGGTGTTTGTCAAATTCTTGATCACCTATGTAAATGCAGTGTGCAGATTTAGGGTTCAGTTTTCTCTGAAGAGTGGTAGGGATTTCTTTCCTCAGAAATATTTGAAAGTAGGACGTTTGAAATTTGTACATAGAAATTTCATTATGCCTTTGTATGTTTATTGATGCAAAATTATGTCTGTAAGAAAAACTCTTCTTGTTTCTCACATGGAAGCATCCTAGGTGCACAAAATTCAACAAGGAAATACAAGATAAATCTCAAAATACATTTTATTTTTGGCCATTGTAGTTCTGCAAAAACTCTTGTTCAGTAACACTTTTTTAAAGGCAACTGCAGTTAAACACTGATAACCTTTCTATTGTTATCACAGATCTAGTCAATATTAGCCTTATAATAAAAAGATTGGGTAGTCTTTACTAACTTTATGATAGTTATTACCCATGGTATTACAGAAAGCATAGTATTTTCCTTTTTCTCTTTTCAGGCCACTAAAAAAAATTGCCTAATTCCATTACTCTAAACCCAGGGAAAATTTTCTACTGCCCTGACTAAAAATTTCTATTCAAAATCAACAGGAAGTGTGGAAGATATTTAGGAAGAGGAAAGAAACTGGAGGCTCCACTGAAGAATCCTCAATATGCTTTCTTGTCCTCTCCACACACCATCCTCTTCCAAATCCCTTGCTCTTCTCAACTTAAAGGAATTAGGAAAGAGATGATATTTTCATGATGGAGAATACTTAGTAAATTGATACCAAAGTTCTCTCTTTTTTAACCTACTGCATGTTTGGTATCGGTCCTATTTATGACCATGTTGTCTTACATGTCTTAAAGGAAAAGTATTTTTTATACTGAATACCTGTGACACCTGCACAAATACAAATTTTTAAGAAGATAACAGTAAATACTTTAATTGGATTTTTTCTCCAGATTGCTGCTTCTGTTACCAAAATAATTATATTCAAAATAATAGTGTAAGAAAAACTTCTTACCGTCTTACAACAGGATTATCTTATTTCACCAAGTCCCTCTAAAAAGCTGAAGAAATTTAATTAAAAAGTCAGATGAACATTAACTAGCTAAAAAAACCCCAAACTGCAGATGTGGTTTCACTCTAACCTAAATTATGATGAGTATGAGGGGAAGGATGAGTATAATCCCACCATCTAAGATAAAGATGAAAGAATAAATCACAACCTGGACATGGTAACTCAGAATTCATGATTAGTTTTTAGTTGCTACCATTGCTTCAAACAAATCTCAGCCTCAATTTTTGGAATTGTTATCAAAGCATGCACAGCTGTTTGTTTTTACCCTTGAATTCCAATTTTATCTTAGTTAGCCTTTTTGTGTGTTCTTTGGAGGAAAGAGCCTCCACCTGCCCACCCACCTTGGTGACCACTAAGAAGGTAATCTCCTCTAAAAGTAGCTGAATATTACCAGTGAGATTCTTGTCCTGTTGAAGTAAATTATCATGTTCATTAATATCAACAGGGCCAAGAATCCACCCTGAATCTGTATGATGCTGCACCTTTTCAGGGCTAGCTACTTCTTGAAACATAGAGGAGCTGTCTGGTTCGGAGCTCATTTCTTGAGTGTCTCAAGTAGGAGGGAACATTAGCAGCTGGGCTGGTCAAATGCAGCAAAAGCTTGTGAAGGACACCTTTGTAACTTCAGTAGTCGTGTATAATACTAGGATGTCCTGGAGTAAGCAAACAAGAAAGCATTTTATTGACATCCATTTTTACTCCACTAACAGAGGAGGTAATTTATAGACAAAATTCATGTTCACTGTACACCTGAATAAGAGCGCAATGTTACTTGACAAAATAAGACTCAGGCCTGTTTTTTGAAAAAAATCTGGGCTTGATCTTTTCTGTTGCTCTCTCCTCCCAAGTACCATAATTGAACAATCTTTATTTTTACAAAAGTGCTGTTTCACATAAGCTCTTAGTGCTAAAGGATCAGTGAGAGATGCCAGAAGGTGAAATTTAGACTGACAGAGGAAAAAAGAAGGGCTTTTGTGGCACATTCCATTATTTTTAAATAAATGACCTTAATGCATGCGTTAAGCAGGAGCTGGCCTTGAAGATTGGCAATGGTAAAAGCACTGCCAGCTGGACTGGAACATGAGTCCTTTGTTCCAAATATTACGTATTTATTCTGGATCTAAATGAATATAGGATTTTTTTCCACGCATCTAATAATGAAATGAATGCCTGCCTTCCCCCAGGGAACCGACACTGACCAAGAGACAAGCGGTTGTCAGACACTGCCTGCAGCAAAGCTTACAGCTGCTCCAGATCAAGCCGCACTGAAGAAAAGACTATTAGGTCTCTGGGGACGCAGATAATAGACAAAAATGATAATGTATGTGGACAAAAGTAGAGGACAGTAGTGCTTTCTGGGATTAAGAAGCAGGAAAAAAAAAATGGTTTTGTTATACCCTGCAAAATGATTGCTGACTCTCGTTTTAGGATGACCTCTGACCCGAAGGAAAATAATGGATGGCCCATCTGCTTGATACACAGGAATCCTCAGGCACCATTTTGTCCTATTATGTCAAAACTGGTGCTAGAATTATGAATGTGTTACCATTTGTCTTTCCTTTGTTACATGAAACAAAAGTACCAGATACTTAACAAAACTCTCCCCCTCCACCAAGTATCATTCCCCTGAGTAGGGATGAAACAGAAACAGGTCTTCCTCCTGCAGTCTTACTTCTCACTCTATTTTCATTTCAGAGGACACTATCCATCTCAGCTCACAGCTCAGAGAAGACATTTCTTCGATGAACTATGGATGGCCTGAGAACTACTAATAGGATATGGAGACTTTCATTACTGTGCTGGTCATCTGAACCTGGGCCAGCTGGGGAGAGACTGAAGGGCATTATTGTTTGTCAGCTGTGTGAGATAGACGAGGGAATCTATTCTGCCATCCACTCTATAGCACTGACAGCATTTCCAGCTCTCTCAGCATCTGAGTGAATGATTTATGAGAATCTGAACTATTTCCCCCCGGTAGCAGTACTGTTCAGGCTGGGGTTCAACCACCTGGAATAGGGAGGTTGTGCTGGGTTTCCTGCATTATTACTCTTGTGCTAGAAAGAAAACATGCAATTCTATGACCATCAACCTGAGAGCTTGCACAGGAATCAGAGAATCACCGAACCATAAAATACCAGGTTGTAATGGACCTCAAGGATCAGCAAGGATCCAACCTTTCTCAGCAAAAGCTCTGTGTAGACAAAAACACAGTCTGGACAAGGTGTTCCAGCATCCCATCAATCTGAATCTTAAAAGTGTCCAGTGTGGGGGAGATTATTCCAGTGGTGGATTGGTCTCATTGTGAAAAATTTTCCACTTGTGTCTAGAACCAAAATTGCAGAACAAAAATTTACATCTGGCGTTTCTTTCATAAATTGGAGTAGGTACCTACAATTGCCAGTGACTTCACTGTTGCTTGAGAGAGTTGTTTAGTTTATAGACATGAGAAGAGGGATCTAGAAATAAGATAACACTACTCCTTGGGTCATACCATTCACCACAAGCAGGAAATGGTCCTTGCCTCAGGGTGGTTTTCAGAATATTTTGTTATTTTTTTCCTCCATTGCGTGACACATCTTTCCCCTGGGCCTGATCCAGGACACAAGGAGGTGGCATTGCTCACAGACAGTAGCACAGTGATCTGCAGTCGCAGGTGTAAAGTCACCATGTACATTGCCTGAAGTGTCCCTGTGCTTGTACACAGAGTTTGTTCCTGTTGGTAATTGTGCCAGGAGCATTTATTCTAATGATGTCTTGCAGGCAACCTTCATCCTGCCCTTTACCCTGCAGCAAGCCTCGGAAGGGTAAATTGGGTCCCAGCTGTAATCCCGAGCCTTGTGAGTCTCCTCCTGGTTGCACAAAAGGACCCTCCAGCATCATCAGGCACCTGTGAGGTGGCATGCAAAGATTTCTCCTTAAGGAGACAAAGAAACAGCATGGATTTAAAAAGCAGAGCAGCAAGGCATAATCACATCTGCTGAATAACACAGAGGATTATTCTTTCAATTTCCTCTTTTATAATTGGGAGCAGATATTTTGCAGAACACCTTTGCGTGATGCACACTGCTAAAATCATCAGGACTGACGGAATGTCTCTCACTATGAAGGAACTGATGTAGATGGGAAAGGGAAGACAGGGTAGGAATGCAGCTTCTCGTCTGAGTCCAGGAGCGTGTTGCTGCTTCATGCAACATGAAAAAAAGCACCTTGTGAATGGCCCAGTGGCCCTTGAAAACTGCTGGTAGATGACCTGAGAGAGGGATTGAGAGAGAGAGAGANGAGAGAGAGAGAGAAACAACCAACCAACCAACCAACTAATGGAGAACTTAATGCAATACTCCAGAACAATTCCCACTGCAAACCTGAGTAGGTATGCCAAGCTGTATGTGGGATGCCAGGTGACGCCCCTCTAGGAGAATTTCATTCAGACAAATGTTCCTAGCCGATAGGTCACTTTGTAATTACATTTCTTTGATGTAGAGTGACAGAGAAATCTGACTCTAGAAACTTCAATATAAAGCTCAGTAGTAACACCTTGCATTTGTGTAACATTGTTTCATGTCTGGAACACAGAATATACTTAAAGATTTATCTGCATCTTCCTTAGGCAGACCCATTGTGCAGGTGTAGGGAAATTTAGATGCATAGAATTTAAATAACTTATCTGAATTCATGCAGAGGTTCTGACTCAGAGCTGTGAATATAATTTAGAATAAGCAAGGCATCGTTTTCTTCTTAACCACTAATCTACAGTCCATTTTAAAATACTTTTTGCATTTGGATTAAAAGATACAAACTCAATTTAACTTATGATACATAGTTAGCCTAATTTCAGCACAAAATTCTCGGTGGCCCTCAGTTTTTCATCTGCCTGAGATAAATAAAAAGCTAAAAATATTCCTGTCTTCTAGTGATTTATAGGAATATGAATCACAAGCACCAAGAAGGCGTGACATGCATGCTGACATTTTAATACAACATTTCCCAGTAAATACCAAATCTCGTCCTCCAGATTTGTAAAATGAGACAAAAGACATGATGCCGTAACAAAGGAGTAGTTTTTCTGTTGCAACATCTGCCCTTCGACTGTAGTGCTTCTGCTTCCTTCTCTATTGGGCCTCAAAAGGAGAGCTTTTCCCTGAGACCCAGTTGGCTCTGGCTTGATACCTCAAAGCATGAGGATTTGTAGTTCTTATCACGCCCTCATCTCTGGCTGAGCTGCAGATAATGCTCTTTTTTTTTTTAATTTACTGGGCTACTTCCTTCAGGAGTATCCTGTGACAATGTACGGCACAGGTTGATTGTGAATGGTAGAAAATGGAATACTTGTGTGATTATATGTCTGTTGCCTTTCAGTACAGATATTTCTTATCTTTGTGATAATTTAAAGGGCAAAGCAGGACCAAACATCTGGTTTTCATTATATCTTTTGTTATTTTACATACTCATCACATTGCCTCTTTTAGAAGTACCTTTTCTTTTTAAAATGTTTCCAGTCCACCTCATAGCTTTAACCTTTGGATTATGCCACCGCAGACCTTTTCAGTATTTGCTAGGCCCTTTCTTAGACACAGTGATCAACAGGGATTATGATATTTACCATAAAGGTCTATTCATGCAATACTGTTTTAAAAGCTGACATTGATCCCAGCAGGCCTTTGACACAGGTAACTCTGTACTCCTTGAAACTTAATTTCTCTGCTTTCATCTTGTCCAGTTATTTAATTTATATTCCTTTTCTAGGGGTTTCATAATCACATGTAACTGTTCTTGTTAATGTAAATAAAAACTGATATTTGTTAAATTTCTCTTTCCAAGTTTATTGATCTCTATTCTCCAGGTGTTTAGCAATGAACTCACAGAACTTACCTACAGAGCATCACAAATGCTCTCCGGATAAAATCCAGTTATTGATTCTTACTCAAATGCTTTGCAGCCTTTAAGCAAACAGATATTTTGACTTTCCAAAATGGTGGCAATATATGAATTTAACATGTGGATGTCTTAAACATCAGTTAGTATCAGCCAGCAATATCCAACAAACAGTACATACATGTAAAACCAACAAAAAAAGTCATTGTCTTTAGGTGACAGCACACATCTATTCTTCGATGCATTCAAGATGCAAGATTCACTTACCCAAAAGTGAAAATCTTTCTCATGTCTTTTAAAATATGATAATTACATTAACAATGTTGGCATGGGGTATGTCCTGGGGATCAGTGGCTGACTGGGATAAGTGGCCTTTGCCCTAATTATCAAGTCTTTCCACTTCTCTACTGATTCACTGAACCTGTCCAGAACCTCCTCTGTTACTGCTACGTGGAAATGATTATTTTAAATGTAATATATATAACTATGCGTTTATGACGTACTGAATTTATGGCATGAAGCATGCTCCAATTACCATCTCCGATAACCTCACCATAAAAATAATCTCTCCATAATAATTAATGACTGAATAATTTCTGTCATGGGTGACAAGTGTTGGTGTAGTAACATAAAGCAATATGCCTCCTTTCAAGAATCACAGAATTGTAGGGTTTATAAGGGACCTCCAGAGATCATCAAGTCCAACCCCCCTGCCAAAGCAGGTTCCCTAGAGGAGGTCACATGGGTAGGTATCCAGACAGGTCTTGAATATCTCCAGAGGAGACTCCACAACCCCCCTGGGCAGCCTGTTCCAGTGCTCCATCACTCTCACCATGAAGAAATTCTTTCTCACATTGGTGCAGAACCTCCTGTGGTCCAACTTGTGACCATTGCCCCTCGTCCTGTCCCCACAGACCACTGAATAGAGGTTGGCCATCTCCCTTTGTCTCCCACACTTCAGATATTATAAACATCCAGGAATTCCCTTCTCAGTCTTCTTTTCTGAACAGCCCCAGCTCACTCAGCCTTTCCTCATAAGGGAGATGCTCCAGGCCCTTAATCATCTTTGTGGCCTCTGCTGGACTCTCTCCAGGAGATGCCTGGTGGTTTTTTTTTGGTTTTTTTTTTGTTTTTGTACTGGGGAGCCCAGAACTTTCTCCTTTAACATTTAGACTCTGCAAATAACCAGTATGAGAAAATGGAACAAATATCCTTATCTTTGAGTCACCATTCACTCCAGATTTGTGATCAAATCAGTCAACCACAGGTGTAAAAGTGGAACACTGCAGAAAGAGATCAACCTGAAGTATACTTCAGGTTCCTCTTTTCTTGTGTGTTTGTGCTTTTTGGTGTTAGATTATTTACATTATCCCCAAAAGCTTGCATAATGAAATTGAATTGATTTAATGCTCTCAGGAAATCAAGATCTAGAAAGCAGTCTTATCATAGTTAAGAAGAAAACTGATCTCTCTCAACATAATCAGACTAATGAATACAAACAGAATCTGCCTGTAAAACCCCACTTCTTTATCCAGTTCTTCTTGTACCTTTGGTACAAGGCACTGTGACCTAAAGGTTTGTGCCCTGTGTCCTGTGAAACTCAGTGCTCATAGCAACCACACTGAAACCCAGGGAGCAGAGGGTGTTTGCTGCTTTAACGAGCAATTAGGCAGTTCTTTGGAGCAGCTTGTAAGTCATTTCTTTTCCTACCTGTGCCTGGCCACGAGGCCACCTGTGTTCAAACCAGGCCAGCACAACATACTGTTACATCTTTTATTGCAGCTGCTGAGAGAATGGTTGTACTGTCTCTCTGGTTATCATTCGTGGCGACTGAGGACTGATAGGGAGCATTCAGAGGATTGTAATTTATTTCTGCTTAAATGTGCATGTAGTTTGTAGCGTCCCCGCTGCTTTGTGGGTTTGCGTGCTCTGCTGTCCACATCCCCACTCAGTGCTGTCCTGGGGGCTGCGCGTGTTTGCACCATGAGGAACGAGCAGCACCTCTGTGTGACACATGCCACACTGGCTGGATACTCGACTAGTATGAAATAGTCATAACTGTATAATGATACAGTTTTGAGTATTTCCTGCAGATTAACCCAAAGTGGCAGCAAACTGCCCGTATTGGGATTTACTGACAATGTTTAGCGTGGAAGAAAATGAGAAGAATAGGCCTGGAGCAGTTAGTAGGGTGCTATCATGCTTATATGTTTAATATAAGATAGAAATTTCTAGTCTGCCTCGTGTCAGACTTGCAAAAGCTGTCAAAACTCATTACATTTGATTTTCCTGTGTTTAAGACAGAGGTACAGGCATCCAGAATTTCATAGATGTGTTTCATCTAATCATTCAAGTTGTTTATTTCTGTAGCTAGTCTGCACTCCTTGCCTTCTGCTAAGGTGTGTATGCTTGAATTTTCTGGATTACACATCAATTATGACCTCATGCTGACAGCTAGGTTTGGTAGACCCAGTATTTGCCAACACAGTCATGTGAAATCCTTTTCAACAAAGATACACTGCAGATACAGACAGTAGCAGCTGCTCTTTAGCTGCTGTGAATAAGGATGTTGGACAGGCATCAGGTGGGCAAGGGCACATTAACATGTGATGTTTGCTGGCTTTAAAAAAGCAAAGTCTTTTGTGGCAGACAGGAAGGGAACAAAATATTTCTCCTTTGTCCAATCCATTTGCCTGTTGAGCCATGACAATATCAGGAAAGTAGTGGGAGGAAGCACATATTTTTGTAACAGAAAGAAGCAATCCTAGGCTGGCTTATTATCTGATCCATTTTTTTTCTTTTTGGCTCTGTCCATGTCCTACAGTTCATTTGATCAGATGACACCACACTAACTGGTGCTGTAGCAGTTTTTAATGGTACCATTTCACAGGGTTTTTTTTTTTTTGATTTTCTGAGCTAAAACCTTATCACCTACTTTAATTTCAGAACCTGCTGTTCCCTTTGTGAACACACTGTCAAATTCTCCTCGTGTGTTTTTACATGGCTTCAAGAAAAACCTACACGGAGTTCTGTTCTTCCAGAAATAGATCTAGAGACCGTATCAACCATCCCTGCTCATCCTTCTCTACACTGGATCTTAAGAGGCCTTTAAGGGTATGTCTTAATCAAATGATTCCTCAAGCATTTGAAAAATGCAGGCCTCTGTTTTGAAAGGGAGCTGTGGTTTTGAATGCCTACATTTGGGGGTGCATTGCCAAGCTGCCCCCATCTGAATTACCATTCTATTCAGGCTTTCAAAAAAAGGCAGTGTATTGAGTGACAACCCAGCTTCCAAAAACATTACCAGCTCTTAAAGGACTGTAAAGTGATGACTTCTGGTCTCCACTTTGGAAGTTGCATGAATTTGTTGTTTCTAAGAATCTTGCATTTCTGCCATTTCTACGTGAGTTGTCAACCCTAAACGGTTGTCTGCCATTAATCTGATTTGAAGATTTCTCAGTTCTAGTAAAAAAAAATTTTCTAGGGGTTCAGCAGTCAGGCTGGTAGGAAAAGCAGACCAGTAAGGGCATCTGAGCCTGACCTGATTATGAGTTATGTTTAATTGCTGTATCAGGTGCTATAGAAATAAAGCAAAATAATCCCAAGGCAAGATTCCAGCTCTATTGAGAGAAAAGGTTTGTTTGATAAATACAGGTTAGAGACTCACATACACACAGTGCAAGTAGAGTGTTGTCATTGCTGGGACAATGCTGTGTTGAGCTGAGCTGAGCAGCAGCCTTCTGTAATAACCTCCATAGCTCTTCCCTAACAGGTTATCCCATTTCCTGAGTAGAATAGTAAGGCTTATGTTATTGTTAAAGGTGGTTTTACTCTTGTCTATACTTTCCTCAAGGCCACCCAGAAAGTACAGATCCATTTGAAGAGATGTCCCCTAAGGACATGGACAGGCAGCAAAGTGTTACATCACAAGAGAGCCTCATTCTCAGGGTGTAAAGTTTTAGTCAAGGTGTAGCATAGCGTTAAATCAGTGCCCTGAGTTATTCAACACAAAGTACATTTATCAATGAACTTTTTTTTTCTTTTTCTGTTTTCTCCACCCCCACACCCCCCGAGAAATGAAAAAGGAAAGAGGGAAGGGATAAGGAAAAAAGGATCTTCAAGGTTGTTTTACTGCAGTTTTTTAAAAGAAAATGTTTTCTTTAAATTTTTTTTAATTAAATATTGCTGCACCTTGCCTCTAATCGACTCTGCTGTTTTGCATGGTGCTGATGTTAGGCTCGTCAGATTGTAGATGCTGACATCATCAAACCACTTTTAAATATGTGGATTTTAACTAATAAAACTTTTATCTTTGTAGTTCTACGTTCTTTGAGTTGCTTAACTATTAGTGTGCTCAGGAAGATCCTCACTCACTTCCTTTAGCTTACATATCTGGGTTTCTGTAGCAGATTTCTCATCCTTCTTTGTCACAGGCATGTCCATTATCCAGCAAATCATATGGGATGGAAACATGCTCCTGCTTTATTCCAAATGCAGAAGAGAAACAGCTATCAAACATTTCCCATCTCTCTGAGTCAGTAGTTATGATTCATTGAGTGCAAGAAATAAGACAGAAATTGAATGTGCTTGCCTGAAAGGAGCACAGCCTACGTTTGGGAAATCCAGTGATAATATTAGTTGTAAATGCCTATTATATAAGATTTTTAGCTGTTTCTCACTCTTAGCAACAGCCTGACTGTCATAGGCTGAAGTCCCCCATAAGACTTTGTTCTTATGCAGTAGCACTTTTTCTCTTCCCCTTCCAGAGCTGCATCAGTTGCTGTTTGGTATTCGGTGTTGGTTTGGCACTCAGCACTGCCAGAACCCGGAGTTTAAGAAGGATTGCCACTAACCCCTCATTGCATGGCATTCTCCAAAGCAGTGCTGTCTCCCCCTGGAAGAGCTGCTATAGGATTGAATGCTGACTTGGGAGTCCTTGTCAGGTTCTTCAGCTATATTGATGAGGTCCTACAGCTTCAGCAAAAGCCATCTCTGTGTTATTAAAATCTGACTCAAGGTTTTCAAAAAGTGTCATGGAGTGTTCAACCCAGAATTTTTACATGAGAAACACTCTATGGAAAACTTCTGCTTTTTTCTCCTCTGTTTTTCCCATGCTCCACAACTCAGCCAAACCAGACTGCAACAAGCCCTCTTTGCAAGTACACTCTGTAGCTCCATTTGACCCCAAAAGAATAAGCAGCATTATGTTATTTCTTTTGCTTAACACTTAATGGAACATTTCAGAAAAATACAGCAACAGCAAATTGGCAAAGTATGCTTTGAGTGGCCTATGACAGAAGTACAAGTGACACTTAGCCAATGCGGTCTTTTCTCTTTACTCACCAAGAGATGTCAATCAAGATGTCTTGCTCCCTGACAGAACTTCCATCTACTGGAAATGCTTAAGAAGATTTGGATCACTCTTTTCCCTGTGTTAACAGCGTCAACAATGAGCTCTTTATCTAAGGGTCAACAGGTCACTAGCCCGTCAGCTTGGATTACTCATTGTTTCACTCCAGGGTCCCTTTTCCCTGACCAGCGGCACAACATTCGGGCTAGATTTGTCCTGGGATCTGTTCTGGAAGTGAATGACTGGGTACATCTCAAAGAAACCACCCTCCCCAGCAGTTTGATCAATCAAAGGCAGTTCCATTAGGTGTTATGGACAGGGCTATGCCTGTCTCTCCAGCTAGCTCAGGCCTCCAGAAAGTACCTGGTATGATGGGCCTTTTCATGTCTCGTAATACTGTAGTCTGCTATATACAACCCAGGCTCTCAGCAGTCTGCTGGAAAGGTATATGGTGTGGCTTTATGGTAAGAGGTTTGAGGCTCAAGCCAGACTGTGTAGCTCAAAACTAGAAAGCCTAAAAGTTACTTATGATGAAAACCAGCTCAAAGAAAACAAGTAGTATCTGTGTGTTATGATAGACTGTGGGTGGCTAGACACAGATATGTGGGCAGAAATTCCTGTGGGACACTAATTGAAACAGGGCACTGTGGAGAAGGGATAGACATGTAAATGAGCAACCATAGGACAGCTGATCAGGAGTATAAAATCACTTTCTGCAGCTTATCACTTGGCATCCTCTTACTAGGTAAATGAGTGGAGACATTTTATTAATACTTTTGGCATCATGTTCTGCAGCATACTTCTTTGGAAGATGAATCAATATAGGCTGGGAAGAAGGATGTTGATTATTGGATTGTTGGATGAACTGTTAGGTGGGTTAAAAATGGGCTGTATTATCAGGTTCAAAGAGTAGAGCTCAAAGGCTCAAAGTCACAAAGAAGACCAAAAAATAACTAGAGTAACCTAGGGGCTGATACTAAGGCTGATATGATCATCTTCATCAAAGATTTGTATGATGGCATAAAGTATACTCTCAGCCAATCTGTGGATGACATATAATTAGGTAGAGTGTCTGACATAAACAGCAGTGTTTGGATTGATTATTCTGCCAACCATATCCATAAATGACTGGAAATTTCAGCTTGGGAAGTTGAGGTTAAGAGAAGAAAGTCACTAGGAAGGTAGTGCACTGCTGAAGCAGGTTGTATGGAGACTCTTTTACTCTTGGAATTTTTTAAAACTGAGATAGACAAAGCCACAGGTGACTTGGCCTGATCCTAGCAGCAGTCTCTCTTTGAACAGGAGACTGGACGAGGCATCTTCAGAAATCCTTCCCAAGCTGCTTTTTGGAGTCTGTGATGTTCTGCTGCATTGCCGTTCTCATGAATCAGCCACAGAACCTTAGCTAGTGACATCTGGAATGCTTTGGGATACGTTTAGTTTCATTAAGTGTCTTTTAGGCACCTATTCACCGTAAAAAGGAATGTGCATTTACACTTTCCAGATGTCAGGGAGCAGCAAGGGAAAGATGTTGTGCAAGGGAAGGGGAGCTAGGAGCAGAGGGTGATGTCAAGGTAGGCAGGGTCTGTGACCTCCCCAACAAGAAGTCAGAAAGTTAGACAGCCAGGTCAGGATCACAGTGATCAGGGTCAGCTTTAGTCCAGTGACAGCTCTGCAAGTCTATCGTGATCAGACTTTTCCAGGGTCAAGCCAGGAAGTCAAGTCAGTCAGTCAGGATCAGGGTCAGGTCTGAGGAGATATTTGGACTGGACACACAGATCCCCAGGGAAAGCTCGGAGGGCAGGACATTGCTTCTGGCTTCATTCACAATAGTACTTATTAATGAGGGAGCTGACTTTGGACTCAGTCAGTTAGACTCCTTAACTCAAATAGACTTCTACGAATGGAGGTGGGGGAGTGTACTCAGCACCCTGACATCAAGTGGTTCCTACCCAGAGATCAACAGTCCAGAGCCTAAAACTGGAAGGAGAGCTTTCCTGGCTCATAGGTCCCCAACCACCTCTTGGTTACAATGCAAACATCGATTCAAGCTAACAGGTGTATGCCTTTCCAGTACAAGTTTTAGCAGATTTAATACCTAAAATCCCTTAGACATACTCCACACGGCACACGTGGCAGATCTACCCCACCCAGCCAGACTCTGTCATCTGTGGCTGTTTCATCTTTCTGACAGATTGACTGGCTTGACTACGTCCTTGTTTCACAATAAATGTAGCAGCAGCCAAGGCTTAGCTAAAGAGGAGTTATCTCTTTCTTTCCTTCTCACCTTGGCAGGAAGCAGGTTTTTACTACCCCAGGGTGTAGGGTCTAGATAAATCCTTTTGTACAGGCATGAAGCCTTTCCTCTGGCTTTGCAATAGCCAATGCATTATTATTTAATACATACCTGGGTTTCTATACATGCTTAGCACAATGAAGAAATGGGTATCAGGCTGCTTTAATGGAACATAATCGCTGTATGGGGGTGCGATCCTGTGGTTTCCCAAGCAGAGTGTGTAAAGGCAACAAGGGGGAGCTGAAACCCAGTGACAAACAGCCCCTGCACTGCCCTTCACTCAAAAGGGCTGGTAAGATCTAGAGTGAAGGCTGTGGCCAGTTGTACATGTAATATGAGTAATGCCTCAAAACCGAATGTAGGGAATGAAACTCTGCATCCTAGCTGCATACACAACAAAAAAAGCATTCACAATGAGAAGGCAAGCCAAAAGCAGCGATTATCTAAGGAACCCATGCTGTTGGTTCTTTTAGAGCATTCAAACTTCCAATTAACACATGTTCAGTTGGCCAGTGATTGCTGGCTTTGTGTATTTGCGGTCATGGATAATTACACCATGTGATGAACTAAAATATTCCCACAGAGTACAGCCGTATAGATCCACAACTGACTTCTAAACATCATGAAAATATCTTTCAAGGGGCATCAATGAGCAGACTTGTTCTGAAGGAAATTGGGTTTGATTTGGCAGCATTAAGCGTGTTTAAAAATCACTCACTGAGCAATTACGATGTCAGCTGTGCTCATCATTTTGAGGTTGAAATTTGTTCACCTAAGGAATGATACCCTGATCCTACATGCATAACTTGAGATTAGTCATGGGGCAGAGGGGTATATACATTAAAGGATTATAAATTCTGCTTTCTTGCAGAATTTATTATTATTATTATTTTCTCGGGACCATATTCCTCCTACTAGATGTACTGCCTGCCAGGGTCTGCAATTCAAGGAAACAAAATCCTTATGAGTATGTAAGCTGGTGCAGAAAAGCTGATTTAAGGAAAAATCAATGTTTTGTCAAGAAACAACCTCATCTTAACTATATAAAGAAAGAGACTATACACAATGGAGCCTTTTGTTTCAGTTTCTAATTCTTGCTGATTTGTGTATTTGGCCTTTATCCATTGCCCACCCAATGTAGGCTCAATAGACTTAAACTAGCATTCATCACTGCTCTTGGTAGAGCTTTAGCTTGACAGCATTAGTGTGAGACACCTTCTTCTTTGCTGCCAGGTGAGCCGGGATGATGTAAGGCAGCAGAAACTTGTCAGATCCCATAGCTAAGTACAACTTAGATTTCAAAGCCAGAAAAAGAAACTCCTGAATGGCTGTCATGCTTCAAGGCTGAGAAATTCTCATTACAGTTAAAAGCATCAGAAAAGATCTTGGCTCTGTCTCAAACCTTGTTTTGTGGTGTCACTTCTGACTATAAGACACAACAGCGTTTGCTTTAGAAAAATGGTTGTTTAATGATTAAACACTGGCTTTCAAATAAAGTCACATGTAATTGAATCCTCAAGGATTTTTAGCCTATTGGCCATACTAATATTCTGATATTCTTTTACACTTTATTTTCATGATGCAAAAATAATATTGGCCTTATTGAAGAATGAGGACATACAACATCTCCATAATCTATTCTGGTGTTACTGTCCTCAGTCTACAGAGCCATAAATTTATGTCAAAATAACAATTTCCTTTACTGTAATTTAGCAGGTATGTGTGATAAACGTGAGTGACATACAGATTTCCTACACCGCAGGACTGGGTTATCAGTACTGCAAGATTTCCTTTTAATATCAGAAGTAGTAACAACAGGCACTGAATTAACTGGAAATACACCAAGGACTGACACGCTTCATCAGGCTATGGCAAAGTAGCACCAGTCATTTGTACTTTCTCAGTGCTTCAACTGTGAAGTGCTGCTCTTCCATTGAGGTTTAAAGTCAGAGGAAACAAGCTAAATTAGTAGCGAGTATATTCATATCCTGTATGTTACGGTTTCTCTGCTGAGAGGTGGCATTTATATGTCCATGGCATATGTTCAGACATCCCTCTGAGCGCTGAATATAAACCAGGGATTTCATTTCCATGCTCCCAACTTGTCACACCAGTGGGTTCCCCCAGCAGTTTCCAAAGACATATGTGGTAGTCACTGCAAATAACGTTCTCATGCCCCGTGGTGATATGCCTGCGCTAAGTGTCTTAATGCCAAGAACAGCAGAGAGAAAAATCTGGATTCTTGGGATAGACTTTGCAAACCTCAAGGTGTGAGGGTGCGCATTTGAAAAGCTTTCGACCAACTTTAATCAAACTTCATGTCATCCCGTCCTTGTCCAGAAACGCTTGCTCACTCTGCCACCCTCTGGAAGCCACAGGATGACACGCGGGGAACAGAGGAGTCTGCAGGTCCCTCCTCCTGTTGTGCCAAGGCAGCTACAACTCTTCCCGAGACCCGGCGGATTTTCATATCCCTTGATAGCTCTGTGTGACCAGCTGCAGACCACTGAGCTCCCTGGTGGTGATTAAAAAACAGGGATGGAGAAAGTGCACTAGAAGCAACAGCGAAGAACTCTATATTGATTGGAGCTGGCAAAGGACTGTAATCCATAAGGTTCGGAAAAATAAACAAACAAATAAATAAATAAATGAAGCGCAACGTGTATGAACTGATAGAAAACAAGGTTGGAATTTGTATATAAGATTAAAACAAATAGTGAAAAATGTATTTTCATATAAATAAACAAGGAAACAGGTCCACTGTGAAGAGCTAAACGTGGAATGTATTAACAATATGACTCAAGATCCAAGCTAAATCTTTGCCTCATTTTTTAGTAAGAAATATGATGTTGATGAGGTGGAAGCAAAGGCTAAATGGCTAATCGAAATGAATGCAGAGAGACAGATATGACCACATTGGGTGTGTAAGAAAATGTGTTTGGTGAAACAAGGTGATTTACATAGTGCTATGTGAAAAAAATATTCTGAATTTTTAATGAAGCATCAAGGAGTACCATTTGACCAGGAAAAAGCAGGCACAGCACCCATGTATAAGAAAAGGGGAGGAAAATAATCCCAAATCAAGAATTTAATTTTATTTGGATGTAGGATTAATGCAGATATTGAAGTGGTGAGTATTTAAATGTAGGAAATTAAATAGAAACCAGGATAAAATATAATATGCATTTAGTAGTGTCAGATTGGTCAGATGATTACTATCCTTTTCTATACCAAATGATGACTAAAACTTTGTAAAATACAGAAAAAAACCCACCAAACCCAAAGCTAAATAACATCTGTGTTGATTGTAACTACTGACACTTTATAAGAAATAATTATTTATTGAGATATATGAAAAAAACAGCAAGAAATATGAGTTCAGAATAACAGAAATAAGAGAAACAATAATTGGTCTGTAAAGAACTGTCATTAGTGGAAATCCTTAAACATTTGGGATTGACTTTTTAACATCTTCATTAATGACCCTGGGATAAGAATTTGGAGTGTACTAATGAAGTTTGGTGATGAAACAAAGCTCAACAGACAGGCAGACTGTAATATTGTACAGGAAAAACTAAATGACCTTGAGTATAGAGTATTAGAAATTTAATTGCATAATGTGCAAAGTCATGCACTTAACGAGCTTATAACATGAACTTGTTCAAATTGGGAGTTTCAGATGAAAATGACAGAGAAGGAAGGAGACCCGGGGCCACTTGCTGATTACAGGGGGGATCGTGAGCCACAAGTATAGTGTGATCATGAAAAAGCCAAGTCTCACAAGTGGAAAATACCTTTCTTGGTACAGCCAGCAATGCCAGGTATATATTTGTGTCGCTATGTGAGACACTCATCAGAAATCATGTGAAAAATCCCCTATTTCCTTTAATTGAAAAAACCCCACTTTCAGATGTGAATAGATGTCAAACTAGATACTAGGATTTTCCTGCAGCTGGAGACAGGAATTTTCTTCTGCAAGAATGCAAAGGCAATTTAGCCACCCCATCATCCCTGGACCGGTGCCCTGAACAGTGCTGTGCTCTACCTGATGGATTCATCAGCCCCAGACGGTGCGAGCCCATCGTGCCACAGACAGGTGTCCTCCCAAATTTAGTTTTCTTGTGCTAAAAAAGTAAAATTATCTAGAAACTTATCTGTCTTTGTAAATAAACACTAAGGTTTGTAGCTGTCCTGTACTCCACCAAGCCAATATTGAGGAAAAACCAACAAAAAAAATGACAAAAAACAAACAAAAAAAAACCAACAAAAAACCCCAAATAATTTAGGATGAAAATAAGGAGAGGTTTGTAACCAACAGAAAAGAGAGCTTTAGCTGTGAAAGCATGGAGGAAAATAAACTTGCTTTAAAATGGAGCTCAAATTCTTTATCTCCCTCTGTTCACATTCTTTCCCAAAACAGGCCAGAAAAAGCCCCCTGTCTCTGATTTGTTCTGTAACAGCAAAGCAACAACTTCTTTGTTTAAATCTATTGCTTGTTAGAGAATGTACTAATTTTTACAAATTATCTCATAATTTCTTTATAG
This sequence comes from Heliornis fulica, assembly GCA_013399135.1. Taxonomy (NCBI): domain Eukaryota; kingdom Metazoa; phylum Chordata; class Aves; order Gruiformes; family Heliornithidae; genus Heliornis; species Heliornis fulica. The sequence goes on along the minus strand of VXBZ01012570.1, from coordinate 11,827 downwards.
AAATATATTTAATTCATGTTTTGGGTGTCAGTGATTTTTTAAAGATCTTGGCACAAAGCATTGCAAAAAAATAAAATGAATGTGCTGGAATTTTGTTCTGTAGTTTCTTCATCTTTTTCTGTGATCTGCCATTGTATTTGGTGACCGTTGGCCTGATCATGGACCGGAGTGCTGCAGGAAAAACAGTCAACAGTGTAAACTGGGCATTCTTAAATAACCTGTTAATTTCACAGAATCACAGAATGACTAGGTTTGAAAAGACCTTTAAGGTCATCAAGTCCAACTGTATCTATCCTCTCCTAAACCATATCCCTAAGCAATTTCTGGCATGTGAGAATATTTTCTCCAAAAGTGAACTATTTTTTTCACACTAAAGATGGCGCAATATAATTTTTCCAGGAACTGCTTTCAGCTATTGATGCTTCGATCACTAGGACACCAATTACAATGGGAAACATTCTCTTTTGGGCACATATATTTCACCAAATGTCTCTCTCTCCATGGCTCAGAGTGGAGTCATTTCTTTGGAGATGTAAAGTACTGTCTTTATCCTGATCCTTAGAGAGACAAGTCTCTGGCTGGCAATTTATAAGTCTGCTAGCAACATCCATCTATCTCAAGTCCCTGAATGCTTCTTTTTGAAGACATCCAATTTCTTTCTTTTTTTATTTTTTTAATGTTTTCCAGCTCTCACAGTCATATGTGATTATGGAGATTAGCTTAGAATTCAAGGAGGTCTGTGGCTTATTTAAAATATATTTTGAGTCCTACATGCCCTGCTGTTTTGCCCATAATTTTGCATTTATCTATAGCTTTTCAGAGATGCTGAGAAACACACAATTATCAGCATTGTCTAGGACAAGTAGACACTTGCCATCTCTTCACATTTTTCATAGGAAAAAAAAAATAGTTGAGAAGAGAGAGACTGCAACTCTGCTGCACACAAGTGCCCATGTTGAGCCACTCCATCATCTGATTATTCACCCATGCAGAGTACTTGACATCTCCTGAAGGGTGCTGCAGGTCTGTGGCACTTAATGCTTGCTCAACAGCAGGAATTGGCCAGCCTCTGATATTCAGCGAAATATTCAACTTACAGAGAGAGCCAATTCAATTTAATGACAGTTTCTAGACTTTTCTCCAGTGTAGACATAGCATTCACCACAGCACAGGAAGGGTGACAGACCAATACTCTTAACTTCAGCCCTAGTGTGCAGCAAACCAGAGCACACTTCTGTGATACCGATCGTAACTCCTGTGTCAGGAACAGCCAGACACAGTCCTGTCCAGGAAATCACAGCCCACAGTTACATCTCGACATTTTACTAAAGAAGCAGCAAGTCAATTTTACTAAATTCACTAATCTTTTTTTCTTTTTACTAAATCCTGACTTTTTATTACAGGGAAAGCTATTTAGGCAGTAGCTGCACTTCAAGACCTGGTTAAAGAGTTTCTGGGACTTTGGGCCTCTTCAGAGATGAACTGGCAGCTGGGGTACAACAACAATACCCAGAGGAGAGGACTGGCCACCACAATCAGTTCTTTCTGGAGCTTTTGTAGTTACTGAAACCCCCTTTCATGTGCACGCATAGGAAAAAGCAGTACATGTCAGACATGGAAAATCAAGAAGAGAATGTGTTTTCTGTCTGTCATACCCACATGCACACACACACACTCACATGCAGAGACACACGGACACATGTCCAAAGCCATTAAAATCTCAGCATAAGAGGGGAGGTTTCTCAGGACAAGTGAGGCGACAATCCTTGGCACTTCTCCAGCTAGCCCTCCTGCAGGTTCCTGCTGCATGAGAACAAGCTGATTAACAGTTTTCCCTTCCCTAAAGCTAGGGCCACTGAAGGGAAGGAAGGGGCTGTTCCTTTTATCAGACAGCTGCAGAGAGAGTTATCTCCGCAGACAAGGTAATGAGAATTTTCCAATAGCCTCACTTTCTCTTTCCCAACTGCTTTTGTCCCTCTTCCTCTGCCCTTCCTCCCTCTCCATCTTCAGTGTACTTGCCCATTAATGATTACAAGAAGCTGGTGCGCAGGGAAGTGCAAATCTGCTGCTGAACAGGATCCGTTGTTGCATCTGCTTGTGAGGCTGCCAGTCAGGACTGCGGATGATTTAAGAGGCTTTCTTATTGGCAATTTAGTTAAACCTGCTGTGCATAGTGAGGTCTTGGGAGAGGGAAGATGAATGCACATTTTAATGACTGAATCAGCATATATTGGGAGTCAGGATGGCAGCAGCCTCACCTCCCTAGGGGCTCACCAGCTATGACAAGTGAAAAGCCTCCCACCTGTTAAAAAGTACATGATTTCTGTATGTCCCTCGGCTTGGTATATATTCTAGATGGATTGTGCTGGGGCTCCCTGATGACATTAAAGCATACCCAGTGTTTGCAAGATGATGTTGATGTTGTTTAGACCCTGGTTCCAGTGCTGTGCCCCAGGAGGGACAGAACCAAACTGCAGAGTGACTTCAGCAGACTGTTGCATCCTTTATGTTACTGTATGAAGTGATAATGTGAAACATCAGACTGATGACAGGTGTAATAGTGGTTTTATATACACACACTTACCCCTGCGCTGGCTAGTGTAAATTAGCCACCTCCACCACAGCCAGTGGAGTTGTGTTGATATACATCTGTGGAGGATTGCAGCCACAGTGCTTGCCTCTATTTCTGTATGTGTACATATATACAGTCATATACTTCAGTTTGCAACAGACAGACTTCGGCTATCCAGACTAAGATTGTGTCCTCCATCTGTTTTTATTTTCAACAAAAGTCTCTGTAGTTATTCAGTCACAAATGTGAAATTATTTTATATCGTCAGTGACATTGAGATAATTGAATTTATATTGCACATATGCTTGTTTACACATACAAGAGCTCACAGTCATTATTACTGTTGCTGATTTATGTTATTTCCATCCAAAGCTGCATGCATTTATGTGCATCATTCATTTAAAAATATTTCAGAAATAAATCTTCACATAACAAACTAAGCAGTTAGATGAGTATCCTGTTATTCCCCTCATCGCCATCTATTTCAGTCAAACTACCAACCTTCAAGTCCTTTTTTATGACTTCAGAAGTTATATTCTTGCAGTTGGAGCTCACCAGTTAAAGCAATTTTTGACAGATGCATAGGAGAAAGTTGCAGTTGGAAAATGTGCAATAGACTTTGCAAAGATAAGGAACCATGAATTTAACACACTGGAGAATTAGCAGCAAACAGCATTTGTATTTCAAGCTTTTAACAAATCATATCTGAGATCAGTAATATGTTAGAACTCAGACTGAAGTGTTGCTTATCTGCAAACTGATCCCAATGTAGTAGGGTACCAGAAAGCAGTCAGTTTTTTTTCTGAATTAACTCTGTGACAGCCATCCTAAACCTTCTTGCTAGGCTCACAGATTTCCTGGATCCTTTGCCTCCCTGTGAGCATTTTTGTCATGCTTGCCCACCTTAGGTTGTCTTACTCCTGCATCAGGAAGAACATTAGCTCTGATCAATACTTTCTTAGGCAGGAAGGCTGAATTTTACTTTCTGTAAAGGCTATATCATTTAGGTACCAGCTATGCAAAATGTGACATTTCATAATTCATTTCCCTTTGCAAAAGGACAATACATGAATAAGTCCAAACTGCTTCTCCCTTCCCACTTACACCCTATTTTGAGAGTGGCAGAAGAGGCAATTGCATGTGAACTCAGGAAAAGATTTGGTTTGGTTTTATGTGACAAGGTTTTGGCAGTGGAGATGGTTATAGGTGAGAATTCTGAAAGAAGCTGCTAGAGGCTTCCCTTACATTCAATAAAGCAAATAGTAGATAGCTCCAAGATAGGCTTGCTGCTGTCCAAGACCAAGCCCTTCAGCGGGGTGATAACAAAATTAAGAAGGAACTCCTCACCCTTCCCAGCAGCAGTTTTTGCAGTCTGAGCAAGGAGTGAGAAGATGTGAGAAACTATGTGAAGATGGAGGGGGACGAGGTGCCCCAGGTGCTGGAGCAGAGATTCCCCTGCAGCCCATGGAGACCATGGTGAGGCAAGCTGTCCCCCTGCAGCCCATGCAGGATGATGGGGAGTAGAGATTCCACCTGCAGCCCATAGAGTACCCCATGCCTGTGGAGTAGGTGGAGTCAGCCAAAGGAGGTTGTGACCCCATGTGAAGCCCAGGCTAGAGCAAGCTGCATGCATATTTTAAAGTTTCGGGAAACCTGTGAGGATTTATAACATGAATCCCTCTGAACTGTGATCTAAGAGTTACTTCTCTCTTAAGAATAATGAATTATGGGGTCTAAGCAGTTTTAGCATTATTATTTTTTTAATCTACTGGGACTTCCAATGCAGTTACTTTCAAAGGAAATAAAACCAGATGGTAATTGTAGATTGGGGAAAAAGAATGAGCTCCCAATTAATTATTAAAATTGACTGTTAATTTTAGAAACTTGCAGCCAATTTTTTTTGTGAAAGAAAATTTAAAGATACAGGGACATCCTGTATTACATTATTTCTCAGATTTCCTATTCACAAGCTGTAAATAACTTTTTAAGTATTTGGGAAATAATACCGAAAAGGTAAATGAAACTAGACGGATACTGAATTACATCAAAGATTGGTTCCCCTCCTGTATACCATTCACAAACATTAATCCTATATGATGCTGCGTATCAATGTGTTTCTCTGCAATGTAGGTGTACATATATATATATATATATATACACACACATTTCAGTTTGAAAGCAAAGTGAGAATAATTTTATAGTTCTTTGGAATTTTGGATGAATAAAAAAATTCCCACCATTCCTTATTGAGATGAATTAAAATATTTCAGTGTTTTTGAGCATTGAATGGATGAGAATGTAATATCAGAGCTGCAAAAACATGCAAACTAACTCCTAGCTTCATGGCACTATTTGGGAGTGAAAAATACAGCGAGAGACTGTGTTTTTAATGTCAGTGAGTGAAGACAAAAGTTTCACTGCAAACAGAGTAGACGCAGTAGACACTATTTATCATACCTTGACTATGGACCCACTCTGCCTTTCCATGGATTCTTTCTTTATGTTCGTGGATCCTTCTGCTAGTGCTGAAAATGCACATTCTTTTTCAAGTTTGTTGTTTCATTGCTTTCCATTACAATGGCAAATCAAAATGTGTCATGACAGGGATGGCCAGGTTAGAAGAAATTTAACATTGAAGTTCTGTTTTACTTTCAGAAAAGACTGCATGAAATATCCTTCTTAAAAACTGATCTGTTCCTTCTACATGTTCAGTGACAAACTGTGATTACTGCTGTATTTTTCTCCCCTTAGCTCTGCATATTCAACACTGCAAATGAGAAAAGGATGCAGATCCAGCCTGTGAACGTGAGCAAGGGAATTCCTTATGTCCCAGACCTATCTTTACAAAACCAATTTTTACATCTTCAGCGTTGGTGTTTCTGAGGTCATAAGTTCAGTTGAACTGGTAATGACTGGGGCAATGCAAAGAATGAGCGGACCTGAAGCGTGCTCCAGAGTGCAGGGTAGACTTTGCAGAAAGAGAAAGATGAGGACACGATGAAGTGTCAATGAGGAAGAGACCTGAGAATATTTGCAGTGGGATCAATATGAGGCCCTGCTGTGATCTGTTTAGAGACCTGTTTCTACTGTAGCATCGTGCTACATTTGGATCAGCGAGCACTGGTCACCTAACAGCAACACTAAGGGGGAAAAAACAACCTCAATTAACAAACCAAATAAAAATAATAAATCTCAAATCTTAAACATGCGTCAAATTTGGCAACTCATTTGTCTGCCTAAGGCAGTTGGTTTATAGAGCCATGTTCATTCCACTTAATATTATTAACAATTCCCAAGAAAGTACTGCATAGTTACAGTAGTGAGTACATTAATCTTTATCACATGTGCAAGAGTGGAAGCTTGCAACAGGATTATGAAAACAGAGTGCTTATTGTTTTATTTCCAAGCTGATCTCTATGTAGAAAATATAATCTAATGAGGCTGCTTACTAACTGGCTTACTAACTTCCCTGGGGCTAGAAATGCTCTCCCATCTAGTTGCTGGGACAAATGCTCTTGTGAGAGTTTTGAGCTCTCTCCCTTTGAGCTGTTTCTTCATATCATCCAGTCAGAGGGATTGGGTCACAGGATGCAAATACCTAGTATTTCAGATTTAAAGATGCTGTGGGTGAAGATAATGGTGATGCATGGAAATAATTCTAAAAGTACAAGGCATCTTTCCCACAGATTCCTTTTGCCTTTTGTCATGACTATTGTGGGGTTTCCTCTGAAAAAGCAAGTGACTCTGTCTGGATGTACACTCTTTCAAGTAGAACAAAACCACTGGCTATTCCCCTTTAAAGGGAAAGCAAAGATGAATGCGCTCCTGTTGTGCTCATATTCTCAAAGTCTACTTTGTATATAAGAATATAAGAACAGCTGGTACTGGGTCACATCAAAGATCCCTCTAGCCCAGTGCCTATCTCCAGCAGTGACCAGCAGTGGAGGGCTAAGGCAAAGAATAAAAACAGGGCAATTATGCCATCATTCTTCCTCAAATATTACCCCAGCCTTTGGCAATTTGTGGAACGGGGACCTTCTGAACCAGAGATCATGACTTCATGTTTAAAGCCTTTAATGGATTTTTCTTCCATGGATATGTCCAACATTTTCTAAAGCATGAATTCCTGTGGAAATGAGTTCTACAGCTTCGCTAAATATTTTTGTGAAGAAGTATGTCTTTTGGTTTGATTCAAAGCTAGCTCCTAGTGGGTTTAATATCTCCTAGTCCTTGAACTGGAAATCATATTTGATATTGTTCCAATTTGTCTTCCCCATGCTGCTCATTATTATGAAATATTATAAATTATGAAAAAGACATAACACTGTCTATGCTTAGTCATATCTTTTTTCCATGCTGAAGAAATCTACTTGGTTCAGCCATTTCTATTGCAGAAGTTATTCCCTATATTCATTATTGATCACCCAGTTCTTCAATGTACAAGATCTTCCATTAACTGGCACAAGAGAGATGTTCAAAGCAAAGAGACCAAGACAGTGGCCTCACTTTAATCCACCACTTTCCATGAATTATGCTCCACAATGTACAGGGGTAGCAGAAAAATAAATGCACTTTGCTGATGCCTTTAGATGGGCTTTCTGTGTTGATAAGAGCAGTCGAGTGTAAATTTGGTTGCCGAGGTCATTAGGTCAGCCAAAGTCTCTCAAGTATAGTGTAGCACAGGTCCTATGAGGTTCATACAGAGAGTGATTTTCAGGATCTAACTTCATGAGGGCAGTTCCCCTCTCCTGTCCCTTCTATGATGCTAGCAGCTTAAGTTTACAGTTTCCTGTGATGCAAGAGAGGTGATAGTTTGTGAAGTAGGTAGATGGTCTGTGGAGCTCCTTGACAAAGGATACTATGGAAGGATATTCCAGCCATTTATGCATGTTCTGTGACACACATTAACCCTAAAAGCCCAGACTCCGCACTTCTGGGGAAATCCCTGAATTCAAAACACTTGGAAAAGGGGCTGGGAAAGCGCAGGGGTGAAGCTCGCCTGTTTCTTATATAATACATTTTTTTCATACTTCGTTTGCTGTGGCTGCCGTCGGTCACAGCACCCTGAGGCAGATGGGGCCCGTAGTCGGACCCAGGCGAACTTCTGGTCTATCCGCCCGGGCTGCCATGTCCACTGAGGCGGCCCATCCGTAACGCCAGGTTGCCCTTTCTCCAGGCGCCGCAGGAGGTTGCGCTCTCCCAGAGTTTCTCTGGGGAGGAGAAGGGGTGACGGCGAAGACCAAGCCACCGGGTGAAAAAAAGCCGGCACGGTCTGAGCTGGCGGCGCCCTGCCGCCAGCAGCCCAGCAGCTCCTTTGTCACCACTCCCTCGGCGGCGGCGGAGCGCCGAGCCCGCAGCCCGGGAGCGCCGGGAGCCGGCCGGGAGGGCGGCAGGAGGGCTTAGGACCCGGGGGACGGCCCAGGACCCAGGCTGTGGCGCACACGCCTCCTGCTAAAGG
>VXBZ01012566.1:67196-88439 GCA_013399135.1 Heliornis fulica | reverse complement strand
CGCCGCCATTAGCCACCGCACCGCTCGCTCGATGTCGGCAGCGGAGGCAGCCCCTTCCGCGGCCCTAGCGCCAGTGGCCCCGCTGGAGGCGGTTGTGGAGCTGCCCTCGGCTTGCAGGAGCCGTATCTAAGCTGGATCCGGCGCCCGCTCCAGCTCGGAAGAAATTTCGAGGGTGTCCCCGACGCAGATCCATCGCCCGGGGGCAGCCCCCCCTGCCACCCTCCCACCCGAACGTTCGCCTGTCCCCTGTGTTTTCAGACGGGGGAGGGGGGGAGTTGCACAGAGCACCCTCGCCCGGGCCTTCCTTCTCTGAGGCGCGACCGGGGCCAGGGAGCCGCAGTGCCCGTGGCACTTGGCGTGGGCCCGCCGCTGTCGAGGGGAAGCTTGCACAGGTTGAAATGCACAGGAAACCTTTTAACCTCTTAAGAAACAGGCGTTGAAGTACTCGGGGGTTTGCCCAGTGCTTGTATGGGTTAACAATACACTGATACATAAAAGCATGCATTCTAGATTACTCTTCTTTGCCGGTGGTGTCCACTCCTGTCCCTTGACAGCCAAACTGTCAACGTGCCCTTTTGAGTTTTCTAGTGCAGAGGTGCCACTTCTAGCGCGTTCAGTAATCAGTACATATATTTTTGCTCCTGCACCTTTTTTGGATAAATTTAGTGCAAAGTTAATTTAAAAAAAAATTAAGACAATCACAGATTTTTCAGAAATGTTGTTGAAAAAACATTAGAAGTTGCATGATTTTAAACCTTGGAATAGAAACGGCATCTTGCAGGTAAATGTACATCCTTCTTCTCTCAAAATTCCAGCCATCAGGTTTATGGGTTTGGTTTTTAAAATTCGTAATTGACCCGAAAAATGCTGCTGCTGTTCATCATGTTTGCGTATTGTCTTCTAGTATGAAAGGTATCTCTAACTTGGTGTTAAAAAATTGTTATTAATGTAATTAAATACATAAAACTAGATGCTGTTTCCCAAAATATGATTATTTGATCCCAATTTCAATATTTGTCTCAGAACAGTATTTGAAATAGTTAAATCCATAATTTTAATTTGACATCTTATGAAAAAAGTTTTTAATTTGAAGTCAAGCAAGTGCAAACTCGTTTTAAACCACTTAAACCATCACTCTTGACCTATCCATAGAAGCAAAATCTGCTAAAGCTCTCTGAATGTACATTTTCATCCGTGGAAGAGTTTCCTCTGCCCAGCACTTTGATAAGCCTCATTGAAAACAGCTTAGTTTAAAGAAAAAGTAATAGAAGCATTGCTGTTGTAGGCTCCCACTGAAACCCCTACCTGAGGAAATCTGTGGGCTTCTTGAAAGGGTGTGGTGTTGCTCTTAACAGCCAGATAGGTAAGAACCTGATTTGCAAAAAGACAGTTAAGTTTATCTAAGTTTCTTAAGCAGTTAATGGCTCTAGTTCTACCTAACTTGCAGGAGCTATCAGACTAACTCAGACGTATTATGTGTGATACTGGGTGTCTCTCATTAGTTTGCTGGGGTGTAGTTTTGTGGTATGCTTAATCTGATAAAATGCAGACTGCCATCAGAAGGACATGTTTGTGGCCCCCTGCACTCTGCTGCCATCATCTTTCCATTTCATTTAGTGACATGACAAGCTGGATCTGTGTTCTGACCTCTTATGTTAGGTTATTTTTATGTCTAATGAACTTGCTGAGCTGGTTTACCGCATGAGTGCTTAACACAGCAGAAGGAAATGAGTAGAAATAAATGGCTAAAGAAGGAAGAAGACGAGAGTAGGACTCTCTTGCTAGTGGCTTTTGGAGCTGATTAAGGGTAATGGGATTAATTTTGTCAAATCACTAATTTTTGAAGAGAGAAAGTCTTATGGAGGGTGTTGCAACAATTTTTTTTCCAAGGCATTTTCAGGACAGACTGTCTTCTAGAATACTGCAAAATATTTCCATAGTCATGTGTCTGGCTTTGATATGTATAAATACCAGTTATGCCTATGACACTATCGTTGAGCCTCTCAGAGTTAGAGATGTTAAAATGTGCTAACTAAAATGAGAGAAATATAGGAGCTGCTTGTGTGAAATAGTTGCTATGGCAGGTAATGCTGTCTCTTTTGGTCGCTAATTCAGAGAGCATTGGTGGAATGTCTTAGTGCATTTGGTCAAACTGTGTTAGTTATAAGGTATCACCTGGTCTGTACCGTGGGCCATAACCCCATGTCAGGGAACAGCAAGTCTGCTTGCTGGGCTGCAGAAAAGATGTTGATTACTATTGTCCTTTACTTTGTGTTCAGGGAAAAAAAAGGTACAGTCTAGATGGACAGGGAAGGAGATATACAGTAGGTATCAGGGGAGTGAAAATACTTGGTGAAATGAATATTCATCCTTCCCAAAACAGTTGAGTGTTCACTGTTTGTCACAGGGGTGTCGGACACTGCAGCTGGACACTAAAGTGTGGGGTAAGGGGCAAAGGGAGAAAAACTAACTGGTTATAGGATTGTGTGGTTTCTTTCAGTACATGAGAGCATCTTATCTGACAGAGAAGGCTCTTCTACTGATCCTGTGGTGCCCACAGTGCATTGGGGTTTCAGTTACAGAGGTGGTTTTGACATCAGTATGTTTCAGACTTGGTCAACACTTGGTCTGGTATTTTGGGGTCTGTGGTTGGCCCTTGAGTAAGGGGTCATGATTGTTTTTAGAGGCTTTAAAAGGCTTTTATTTCCTAGTCCTTTGAGACTTATTTGAGGAAAAAAAAGTGCCTAGCTTTCCTTTTCTTTTGGGCCTCTGTATTGTTACTGTTTTCTAGCTGTATTTTCTATTTAGACTTGCTTTTGAAGATTCAAAGGAGTGGAGTGGGAGTTGAAAATAACAGAAACTTGCTTCTCTATCAGCCTTATGTAAGGGTAGTGTTTTCCCTCAATCTTTCAAAAATTCTATTCGTGTCTGAAACTACATTATTCTTTGCAGAGTTCATAACCCTCTGAAACATTCTGTGTTAGACGGTATTCTCCTTTACAGAAGTTACTGATTAAGTTCTTCGAATTTGACAGTGTTGCCTTCTGCTAATTGTCTTCTTGAACAATTTTTTCTATCTGCTTATGCATTTCTGATTAGAGCCTTACACAGTGTGCAGCAGCAACTTTTGGGAAGATGACAATAAAATATATTTTTAAAAAATCCCACCTACTTTCAGATTCTCCAGAAAAAGTAAGGTTTGATCTATGGAGAAAGATCAGTCTTTGTCCCAGGAAATGATGGTTTTAAAGTATTCCAGTTGAGGCGAAGGAAGGCAGGCGGAAAAGGAAACATAACATAGAACACATAAAGGGTTACCTCTTTAAAGTAACTCTGTTGACTTTGCAGACATTATTAGCTGCTACAATAAAAAAAATAGGATTCTGAACATAAATATTTACTTTTAATTGCAATCAAGTTTGCTTCACTGTAATTCCTAGGTAAAGTAGGAGCTGTGAGAGTTAGCATTCACAGAAGCAGAAAACCAACATTGAGTCACATGCCTAAGGGTCTAGCAGTAGTCTTAAATTTGGCTTAGGTGGTGGTGACTTCGGTTCCTTCTGTAGTCAAAGAAAATATTCTCTTGGGAAATGAGAGCACGTGCATGTGGGGAGAAAAATATCAGAGGAACAGTTAAAGAGTTCTAAGTCTGATCTCAACATGATTTTTAAACTTCAGTTTCTGACCCCAAACTTTCTTCTTACTGCATGCTGCTGGGGCCACAAACAAGATTCCTAAAAGTAAAGGCATTCAGTGTGTTTGCAGAAATAAAATTGGAAAGAAGTAGAAGATTTCAGTATCAAACTGTGCCAAAGTTCAGTTGTGAAATTGTGCTCTGTACATTTTCTGGGAGAATATTAAAAATTCCGGTTTTCTGTTAACAATTGCTGCTTTTTCCTTCCACTTCAGACACTGACTGGTTCAGTCTGTGGTTGTTCCTTGGGCTACCCCGATTTGTCAGCTACGCTGGCACCAGTCCACCCTTTCCAGTCTTTTCAACATGTCCCTAAACAGATTCCTAGGGTTTTTTGTTTGTTTAATTCACCCTTCCCACTTCCTCCCCTCCAATTTGTATGTCCTGTGTTCACTTCCCCATTCTAGCAAGCACTACTTAAAAGTGGAAGATGGTTCCCTGATGAGTGGGGACACTCATTTTTTTCTCAGTTGCAGCAATCTTTAAATGCTGTTCTGTACTCTTTTGTGTCTCTGCAAGGTCCTGTCAGCAAAATGCCAAAGTACAAGCTGTAGTCCTGTAAAATACTTTCATTTCTACTTGCATGTCTGTGTGTAAAGCACCTTATTTTCCAGTTTCTGAATGAAATCAGAAATGAATTGAATGTTTCAAGCTGGACTTAAGCTGTTCTTCCAGTAAAACTGCACATCTTCCAAGAGGCATGCAGATCATAACATCTCTCTGCTTACTAAAGCAAACTGCAAGCACGCATGTCATAAGTTATTTTGCTCTGCAGTTTACCTTTGATATTGTTGCTTGACCAAAGGATTCTGACTTGAATTTGCTGATGTTGATGGTTTGTGAAAGTCCTTTGCAAGTTCCTAGGCCAACACTGAGAAAACCAAACACACCATCCTTTTGTCAGTACGCTTTCTGTGAGGTCAGGCAAAAGATGCCTCTCACTTCCTTCAGAGAAATTAATCTCCGTGTGTATCAAAATTCATATTCCCAGTTACACACATTCTGGGAGGAGACTCTAAAACCAGCATAGGCCCTGGAGCTTGCAGAGTGTAATTTTTCTTACTTGTATCCTAAATCTTACACATATTTTCTCCTTTTGATCTATTTGTTACTGACAGCTTTTCATATTAGCCATTTACAGTGAGGTTGGTACTAGAGTCAGCTGCTTCTGTGCAGCAGCATGGGACCAGGGATTATCATGAACCCTTACAGGAGTTGGTAGACTTGGTGACACCCAAAGAGTCTGTTTCTCTACAGCAAGTTAAATGTATGGATTTCTATACTGGTCCAGAGCTGTTCACTCCTAATACAGCTAATGAAAGAAGTGCTGCATCAGGATCAGTAGTATCTGATTTGTAGAAGCTTGTTTGCATACTGAAATCTGACTATGTTTGTCAGTGGCAGGCAAAGCATGGTGCAAAATGCTAACACAAGTGCACTGTGGCCAGCCTTGGTAGCTCCTTTGAACACTGGTTTACGGGCATGATTATTTTTTTACCTAAAATAAGTGGCTCTTGTACCAAGTATTTATTGTTGAGGAAGTAATATAAATTAACAGGTAATGAAACTTTTTCCCCTCCACTTTGGCGATGGAAGTTCAGCCTAACTCAAATACCTAAATAAGTGATGCCATACAGGAATGGGTTGGGTTTTTTGTGTGTGTTTTTGGGTTGCGTTATTTGTACATTTGGTTGGTTGAGTTTTTTCTTTCTCTCCTTTTAATGGGTGAAGTCAAATAAGAAGAAAGCAGAGAATGCTTTGGTGGCAAATTGAGTAAAAGAGGATTTTAATGCTAGTGTCTGTGGTGGTATAGAGAAGCTGGGGTAAATAGAAAGGAAGTGGGAAAAAAAGCATCACTGTGAGAGAAACAGTAGCTCCCTGTTATGAAAACACTTAGTACTTCTTTGGAAACAACCTTCTGTTAATGATACTGAAATTAATTAAAAATCAACCTCAAAATTGCTAGGAGGAAACAAAAAGCTTCTAGTCCTTTAGAAAGTGTTCTTTTTTTATTCCATTGTATCACAAAGCACAGTGGTGATCTTGTTTCGGTTTGCTGCCTTTCAGAATCTGCATCTAAGCTGTTACTGTTTAGCACCAGAGTTTCTTTACTTTCATGCTCTTAGCTGGGAGAGGGTCGTGTTAGAGTTGCCTGTACTGATAAAACTCTTAAGTTTGTTGGAGAAGTTATCCAAAATAATTTGAAGTGAATGAGGTCAGCCCAACCTGACAAAGGCCTTTGCTGTATGTGGCTGATGATTCTTACTTTGTTGTGTTGCTGGGGAAGGGCCTGGGAAATTCTGGCTTGAGGAGTTTGTATGCTAAGAGTATTTGTATCTGTTTAGTGTGTGTAAAGAGTCTGTTTTGTAAAGAGTCTGTTTTGTTGTTTTGCAAATTTTTAGTGCAAATTCAATGAGAAGGGGAGAAGACAACGTTGAGGCTGAAATACAGGGTTGAAAAAAACACTTAAATTTGTTGCTGCACTTAGAAGAAATATTGTAGGACACATCACTGCTCTGTGCCTCCATTTCCTTTAGTTTTTGAAAGGGGTACTCCCCTTGTTAGTCATGCTGAGAGTAAAGTCGTTAATGTTTGCCTGATGCCTGGAAATCTTAAAAAGGGACATGCGTCTTCTGTGTTCAGGTTATTTTGTCCTATAGAAGTACATGGCAGGGAGGTGCAGTCAATTTTGATTAACTCAGATTATAGCTAATGTATTAGTTCTTCCTCCTACATGGATTTTATAATACGGTTTATAGTAAAGAAATGGTAATAAGGGGGAGCACTGGAGGTCCTTGGGCACTTTCTAACTTTTAGCTTATTCTGAAGGACACCCCAAATGTCTCTCTCTGCGTGCCTAAGGATGCGCATTACTACATAGAAGTACTTCAGGTACTCATGTCTCTTTAAATTACAATTTGGTGGTATGTGCAGAGCAGGGATTCAAGTTTAGTGTGTCCTTGGTGTCCTTATACTTTGTTATTTTGAATATTCTAGACAGATTTCTTCAATTAAAATTTGGCACAAATAATTGCCATGCCAAGTACTAAAGTCCTGTTCCTAGCTCTTAAATGCAGCAACAAAACCAGGCTTAATTTCTGTTTATCAAGGAATATTTAAAAGATTGGTGCTAGTATTTAGTAGTGTTTAATTCCCATATAAGGGTGTAAGGTGCTGTAAAATTGACATTAACCAGACCTGCAGTTATATAGATGCAAATCTCTTCTTTGTATTTCATCACAGGAAAAAGTTTTAGAATATGTTGTGCAGTGTGTGACACCATGGCTTGAAATTTGGGGAAGTAACTCTGTTTCACTTGTATAGAATTAAAAAACCCAAACAATATAACACAAAAACACTACCATGGGCTGCCTTTTGTTTAAATAACATTTAAGCAATACTTTCATCAGTGTTTCTGATCTTCTTTTCTGCCCCTTATGGTGTGATAGCTTTGGAAAACCTGTTGACATAGATGCAGTACATTATTACAGAAAACACATACAAGGCACGCGAATCGCTGTTCCTTGATTTCCCTGTCTTCTGCCATCCTCTCATTTCCTCTTTTAATATTTCTTATTCTTCCCTTTTGTTGTCCATTTCCTCCTTTTACTTACAAAAAACCTTGCGAATTGGTGGGTGATAGTTAGTTGCCAGAATCATCAGTGTGCAGTTCTAGCTTGCATTTCTCTGTTGTCTGTGTAAGCAAGCCAAGGGAAGAGCCAGTGTTCTGTCACACACCCATCCTGTTTGTCATCTCTTGCTATTGTATTGTTTTAGATTAGTTTTGTTTTGCTTTTTTTTTTTTTTTTTTTTTATTTGACCTCCATAGCTGCAGTTCAGATGTTTCATTCTGAAACATCTAGGACACATTGCTGTCTACTGGCTTTCATTAGTTCCACATGGATAATGATCAGAGGTTTCATCCTTTTTAGTTGTTGTCACAGCACAGGTATTTAGTTTCTGAGGGAAAGGTCGAGAAGTGTTGGACCTTTTAAGTCTAGGAAATGGCTGCTCTCTGAGAAAGAGAGAACCAGGAAAGCCAGGCAGAAATAATTCTGTGGTGCTAAAAAAAAAAAAAATCTGGGAGGGACATGGAATACAATTATGAATTCTCCAGGCTGAGAGATTTGGGGTTGTTCAGCCTGNGTCAGCCCAACCTGACAAAGGCCTTTGCTGTATGTGGCTGATGATTCTTACTTTGTTGTGTTGCTGGGGAAGGGCCTGGGAAATTCTGGCTTGAGGAGTTTGTATGCTAAGAGTATTTGTATCTGTTTAGTGTGTGTAAAGAGTCTGTTTTGTAAAGAGTCTGTTTTGTTGTTTTGCAAATTTTTAGTGCAAATTCAATGAGAAGGGGAGAAGACAACGTTGAGGCTGAAATACAGGGTTGAAAAAAACACTTAAATTTGTTGCTGCACTTAGAAGAAATATTGTAGGACACATCACTGCTCTGTGCCTCCATTTCCTTTAGTTTTTGAAAGGGGTACTCCCCTTGTTAGTCATGCTGAGAGTAAAGTCGTTAATGTTTGCCTGATGCCTGGAAATCTTAAAAAGGGACATGCGTCTTCTGTGTTCAGGTTATTTTGTCCTATAGAAGTACATGGCAGGGAGGTGCAGTCAATTTTGATTAACTCAGATTATAGCTAATGTATTAGTTCTTCCTCCTACATGGATTTTATAATACGGTTTATAGTAAAGAAATGGTAATAAGGGGGAGCACTGGAGGTCCTTGGGCACTTTCTAACTTTTAGCTTATTCTGAAGGACACCCCAAATGTCTCTCTCTGCGTGCCTAAGGATGCGCATTACTACATAGAAGTACTTCAGGTACTCATGTCTCTTTAAATTACAATTTGGTGGTATGTGCAGAGCAGGGATTCAAGTTTAGTGTGTCCTTGGTGTCCTTATACTTTGTTATTTTGAATATTCTAGACAGATTTCTTCAATTAAAATTTGGCACAAATAATTGCCATGCCAAGTACTAAAGTCCTGTTCCTAGCTCTTAAATGCAGCAACAAAACCAGGCTTAATTTCTGTTTATCAAGGAATATTTAAAAGATTGGTGCTAGTATTTAGTAGTGTTTAATTCCCATATAAGGGTGTAAGGTGCTGTAAAATTGACATTAACCAGACCTGCAGTTATATAGATGCAAATCTCTTCTTTGTATTTCATCACAGGAAAAAGTTTTAGAATATGTTGTGCAGTGTGTGACACCATGGCTTGAAATTTGGGGAAGTAACTCTGTTTCACTTGTATAGAATTAAAAAACCCAAACAATATAACACAAAAACACTACCATGGGCTGCCTTTTGTTTAAATAACATTTAAGCAATACTTTCATCAGTGTTTCTGATCTTCTTTTCTGCCCCTTATGGTGTGATAGCTTTGGAAAACCTGTTGACATAGATGCAGTACATTATTACAGAAAACACATACAAGGCACGCGAATCGCTGTTCCTTGATTTCCCTGTCTTCTGCCATCCTCTCATTTCCTCTTTTAATATTTCTTATTCTTCCCTTTTGTTGTCCATTTCCTCCTTTTACTTACAAAAAACCTTGCGAATTGGTGGGTGATAGTTAGTTGCCAGAATCATCAGTGTGCAGTTCTAGCTTGCATTTCTCTGTTGTCTGTGTAAGCAAGCCAAGGGAAGAGCCAGTGTTCTGTCACACACCCATCCTGTTTGTCATCTCTTGCTATTGTATTGTTTTAGATTAGTTTTGTTTTGCTTTTTTGTTTGTTTTTTTTTTATTTGACCTCCATAGCTGCAGTTCAGATGTTTCATTCTGAAACATCTAGGACACATTGCTGTCTACTGGCTTTCATTAGTTCCACATGGATAATGATCAGAGGTTTCATCCTTTTTAGTTGTTGTCACAGCACAGGTATTTAGTTTCTGAGGGAAAGGTCGAGAAGTGTTGGACCTTTTAAGTCTAGGAAATGGCTGCTCTCTGAGAAAGAGAGAACCAGGAAAGCCAGGCAGAAATAATTCTGTGGTGCTAAAAAAAAAAAAAATCTGGGAGGGACATGGAATACAATTATGAATTCTCCAGGCTGAGAGATTTGGGGTTGTTCAGCCTGTAGAAGAGAAGGCTCTGTGGAGGCCTAACTGCGGCCTTCCAGTGCCTGAAGGGGCCTACAAGAAATCTGCAGAGGGACATTTTAGAAGGGCATGTAGTCATAGCGCAATGGGAAAGGTTTTAAACTGGAAGACAGTAGATTTAGATTGAATATTAGAAAGAAATTATTCACTGTGAGGGTGGTGAGTCACTGGAACAGGTTGCCTAGGGAAGAGGTGGATGCTCCCTCACTGGAAGTGCTCAAGACCAGGTTGGATGGGACCTTGAGCAGCCTGGTCTAGTGAGAGGTGTCCCTGCCCATGGCAGGGGGCTTGGAGCTAGGTGATCTTTAAAGTCCCTTCCAGCGCAAATCATTCTGTGATTCTGTGAAATCAGAAAAAGAATCATATATGCAGTGTGCGTACATGCATTTGTCAGTCTAGAAATGTTCTGTGGATTAATTTGTGGTTATACTCTCACGTACTCTTAGCGCCAAAAATGCCCAAGAAATGTTTTGCTACTAGTTATGCCTTGGTAAATACCAGTTTATAAACATGTGCTGTGACATGGGATTGACATAGGGAATACCCAGAGGTATTTGAAAATATAATTTAAGAGCCACCCCAAGACTGTAGGCTATGCTGCAAAATGGTAGCTTGCACAAGTGAGCACCATCCTACTTTCTCAAGCTTATCAGCACATGTGCATTTAGACTCCCTTTTATAAGCCTTGAAGTTAACTTTTTAAAATGATTGTTGTTGTGGGCAGGTTTTTAATACCGGGATGATGAAGACTGCATCTAGCAAAAAAAAGAAAAAATTCTAAAAATTCTTCTGCTTTACAGGAAGGTAAAAGGCTTATTCCTGAGCCATAAGTAAACTTACTTACACAGAATTCAGTGTAGTGTATTATAAGTACGTGCACTCCATTGTAGAATACTAACCTTTGGTAGAAAATTCATGGATTTCTCTGAGGATACAAAGTAACCTGGGCTAGTACAATCTAAGTGGTGTTTTACCAGATGGACCAAATACTGCTTCAATCACCGGTTAGTAACATGAAGATGTATAGTGTAGAAACCTGAAATAGTTATGTGCTTAAGATATTTAAAACTATGCAATTCAAAACAGTCTGTGTATTGCATTTCTCCTTTGAGTTCAACGGACTTCAGCAGTTCACATGAAACAGACACATGAAAGTGTGTGAGAAACATGTTTCTTCTCAAGTGCTAATCTTACACTTTCTGCTTGGTGCTTGGCCTGGTGTAACCTGGCTGGCAGCTAGAACAACCACAGCGGGCTGATTACTTCTCCCACCTCTGCGTGGGATGAAGGGAGAGAATAAAAAAAAACCAGCAACAAACAAAGACCTGTGGGCTGACATAAAGTTGTTTAATAGGACAGAAAAGGAAGGTGATGATAATGATGGTGGTAATAGTAATAGAATATATGAAACAGTGTTGAACAGTGCAATTTCTCATGACTATAAGTCAATGCTCAACTAGTTCCCGAGCAGCCCTGCCTCCCAGCGGGGTATGATACAGTATAACTCTGTGTCCATTTTGGGTCAGCTCCAAGCTTCTTGGGCACGCTATGACTTCTCATTGACAGGCCAGACTGAGAAGCTGAAAAAGTTGTTG
Source organism: Heliornis fulica (assembly GCA_013399135.1). Lineage (NCBI taxonomy): Eukaryota > Metazoa > Chordata > Aves > Gruiformes > Heliornithidae > Heliornis > Heliornis fulica. The sequence continues at coordinate 77,052 of VXBZ01012566.1, read as the reverse complement.
ACTGCTGACCAATAACTGAAAATGCCAGTGTGTTGCCAACATTATTCTCATCCTAAATCCAAAACACAGCACTACACCAGCTGCTAGGAAAAAAAAAAGTTATCTCTGCCAAAACCAGGACGGTGCCCTTGAAATGTATGCACCGTTACTGAATTTTTAAAAATGTTTTTAGGGATGCTTCTTTTGCAGTTTATGCAATTAAATTTTTACCTTTCTGCATTAAGGTTATCTTTTCTTGTCTTGGATGCTGCTGACAGTCTCTTCAAAACTGTTCTATTAAAGTAAATGTTGCCCTCGTGTTGGAATTATAAATAATAAAGCTTACTTAAACATTTGAACAGAGCACCATGCCAGTTGTATATCCCATAACCAGGATTTGGTGACCATTGGTCATTTTTCTTAACTGCAATTACTGTCCTACCATATTATTTTCCTAATTAGTAATGGCTAAAAATAAGTGAGAACAGGTGTCAGACACTCGTCATTATTTTGTTTATTATTTCCTTAATTCTGTATTATCTGACAAATGTGATACTATTAATATAAGTGTGCGAATCATTTATGAGTGTGTGTTTATGACTGAAACTACACTTTGCCTCAGAAACCGGTGGCAATACTTCAGTTTGTGCTTGGTGAGCCTTGAAGACCATGCACAAGAGGCAGCTCATCTGTTGTCCCATTTCTGTCAGATCTCACACTGCTGGGCTAAATATTTTTATTGAGATTTCATTGACACAGGAATTAACAAGCAGTTTTAAGGTTAAACAAAGGAATTCATTTGGATTTGGGTGTTCTGTGTGTGTGCTGTTTAGAAAGCATGATTCTGATACTGGTTTTTGTTTGTTTTTTATTTTTTTCTCTAGGCCAGGTTAAAGTGTTCAGGGCCCTGTATACATTTGAGCCCAGAACGGTAAGTACATTTAGGTTTTACAGTTTTGAGAAGCTTATTCTTGTCTGTGATATTTCTTTGGCTATGCTACTGTTAGTCCATGACACTTAATTGTAGTTTCCTTTTGTTGAGAAAGCCTGGTGATGGACATTGGTTCTTAATATGACTAAAACTGCCTAATTAATCTCATTTTTTAACTACAGCTCTACTTAAAAGCAGCATGCTTTCTTCTCTAGTATCAGTTCCCTCCAATCTAAGATCAGCAATGTATGTGAGATTTGGTTATTCCCTTTTTACAAGGGCAGCAAAGATAATTGAGAACTAGGGGATTTGATGAAGTGAGGCCAAGCAAAAGGGGGATAAAATTAACAAGCACAAGACATATTTCACCACTTTTGTTACACAGTGCTGTATTGGAAGGACTGTAGTCTTTTTCTTCAAATTTGAGGAGGGTCACTAATCCAAAAAGTTAGCTGTAGGCAAGTCAAACTATGATATGAAAGACTGTCAGGCTGTTGTCTAGTTGTTAGAGAATTTCAGTTACTGTTACTTGTAAAGAAGAGTGTAGATCCAGGTATTTATTGTACTTAAATACATACATTTTGTTCACTTGTCTTTATTTTTTTTTTAAAGCCAGATGAACTGTACTTTGAAGAAGGAGATATCATTTACATCTCAGACATGGTGAGTCTTAAGATCCCATATGGACTGAATACTTCTTAGATGCAGCATATCCCTTCTAAAATATTTTTCATTTTCTCTGCAGAGTGATACAAACTGGTGGAAAGGAACTTGCAAAGGGAGAACTGGACTAATTCCAAGCAACTATGGTAATGTCTAGGGTGTTTTCATTTGGTAAGATCATTCACAGTTGAAGGAAATCACTAAATAAAATTAACCAGCATAGTAATTTTGAAAAACTGATCACAGTATTGGCATTTAACAGTTAGAGTATTTCAGAATACATCTGCACTGTTGGTCACCACTGTACATCACAGGCTGTCTTATGCTTTTATAACTTAGAGGCAGCCATGCCTGGTGTTCATGTTTCTGGTTGTGCAGGTAACCACAGTAGATGTTCTTGGTTTTGAGGGGAAGAACAGTTGATCTAGAAGATAATTTTACAGAAAGTACATGAAAGTGATAGGGTTATATTCTGGATACTCTCAATGACTGTATTGCAGTTTTAAAAATCCTCTCTTTAGCAGTGTTTTGGCTATATTCCTTCAGTCTGTACATTTCATTTTTTTTAAGGATACCTAAGGATGGACAGCCAGAGCATTTAGTAGCTATGGATCTAGAAGTCCAACATAGCGTGCAGTGGCTTCTTACATAGATAATCTACTGGAATTGCTAAATAAACCTGCATATGCACAGAATGCTAAAGCAGATTGGGAGCAGTTCTGTGGACTTCCTTTTGTTCCCCTTTACTGCCCTACATACAAGAAATAGAACTGTTTTGTTCGCTCTTTAATTAATGTATTCAGGCACAGATAACATTTTTTTTTTAATTGGGGATTGCACCACATTAAATAACCCATACCTATTTGGACTAAATAGAGTTGCTTTTTCAGATTTAATTAAAATCACTTTGAAAAACAGTGAGTACAGACAACACAGGAAGTGTCGTCACAGTAGCAGTGTCAAAACTGCTAACGTGTTAGTAGCTGATTCCTTCATGTTGTCTCTTCAGTAGGAGACATTATGATAGCAATGCTACGATTCCCTACCCAGGCTTATAGTGAGTAGAACTACGCAAATAGAAGCCTGTGGTTACTGAGACTATGTCACCAAATTTAACTTTTTTTGTCACTTCCAGACTGATTCCACTCTGCCCAATGTGGTCACTGTGTACAAGAATAGTTTACACATGCTTACCTACGCTTACATATTTTTGATCATTGAAGGGTGCTATATTTAAAATAAAAAACCCCTAATAATTCAGTTTGTGTTCCCATTGAGATCATGGGGGAAAATTGCTTCCAGAGTACTTTATTGAAAAATTACCTTGGCAACAGTTTTTAACTTCAATTTTAGACTGCTTAGGGGGGGTGTAAGCTGGTGGGGTCTCTGCACATTTGCAAAATTTTCTAGTGTAAGCAGAACAGAAGCTTCTGCAGGCTCTTAAGAATGAAAAGTGCCAGGACCATGTCTTCTGATTTAGACAACAATGCAAAATCCCCAAAGCCCTGCTTCTACTGGTTGCCACCAGTCTTAACCGTTGTAACAGTGTGACCTCATGCTCTTTTACAACGTTTTTCAAAAGATGGAGACGGATCTGAAATCTGTCTCTGATGGAGTCTTGAGCTCCATCTGCTGGGCTTGAAGGAATTCATTCGAAAAGATTCAGTGGAAAACCTGATGGAAAACAGGCTTGGGATTGTCAGCATTAAAAATACTTATTACAGAACTTCTAACATGAACTTTCTAAAAGTTACTTTTAGGCTTTTGAGACTGTGTAGTTAGTGTTAAGGCTTTCTGCTGCACTGCTCAATATGGCTAGACTGTGTGTGTAAGGGCTGTCTGCTCTGGGACTGGCTTCTGCCGCTTGGTTTTAGGATTCTGTTCGCTACTTGCACAATTCTTTTTTTAAACAGAAATATCAGAGTCTAGCGTTTGTATTTTATTTTCTACCAACAAGAGAGGTGAGTGTGTTAAATCTGGCAATTACAAGTATTATGGGATGATTACACGCAAAAGTCAGAAAAGCTGTGAAACTTATTTCTGTTAACTGCCATAAATTATACTTGCCCAGATTGCATCTGGTTGCAGTAGCAGTTTGATCTGAACACCCTTGTTCATTCTCCCTGCTTCCTGTACAAGTGCAAGGGCTCAGAGAGCCTACTCATCTCAGATTGTATGCTGTCCTGCTTGCCTGTACCTTTAGTAGTCATGGGGTTTTCCACCTAGAGAAGGAGTTTCTAGATCATGGTTGAACTTCCATCTGTTATCAGGACCTGTTTGCTGCTCCCCTTTAGTAAAACCTAAAGCTTTTGGGATGAAGAGGAGGTCTACAGAAGCTTGAACTTCAGTCTGCCCATCGCTGCATTCATTGTTTGAGCAGTTTTAATTTGCAGACCTCCTAGAAGTTTAAAAATTTTATTTTAAAAATTCTTCCTCCTGGAATAATAAAAGATCTCCATAAGCACAAATAGAAAGCCAGATTTTTGTTTGTTTGGTTTTTTTTTTTTTAATTGCCTTTCACAGACCCCTTGGAAGTAATTCACTCATAACTGCAAAAGGCAAGCTGTAGGTTGAAAGCCTAGACATATGCAAGTCCTCAAAACCATTTTGTGAGTGTAGCAAGTAGCAACCAAGTTAAAATATTTCCAGATTCCTGCTGGCTTGCAACCACTGATCGATTTGTTGCTGTTCTTTGAAGTTTTCAAAAGCTCCTTTCTGAACTGCTTCCTCACACACAGCAAACTGAAGTGCATCTGACTATTCCATCACTCACAAATCCCCTTTCATGTTAGAATCAAATATGTATTACTGGTTGTACTGAAATAAATCAAAATTTTATTTCCACACAGACCTTGTTCAGTTTCACAAGTAGTTAGAATTTACTGTCTTTCATTTCAGTGGCAGAGCAAGCTGAATCTATTGATAACCCACTGCATGAAGCTGCCAAACGTGGTAAGTGTGATTTGGGTGTTAGTTGTGTAATGATAGAGGATGATTTGTTTGCTTTCTGAGAAGATAATATATATTTAGAACAAATATGTCCTGTCTGTTTTATTTTTGTTTGTCCGCTGTCTTGAACAAGTTATCTGCTAAGTTTTGCAGTTTTCAGAAGCTGACCTCACATAGAAGCTGAACTCAACACACATGATTGTGTACACAAAAAGAATTTGTAACCATCCATTTAACTATAGGGATCCATAGCAATCTAAAGGTCTTCCAGGAATGGATGAAAAGATGTTTGGTATGATTTGGTCTGGTTGTTATATAAATTATAAGCTCTGCCGCTAATCACCTCCCAATAAGTTTGTAGGATGACTGACACCCTTCAGAAAGAGCTACATGCCTATAGTAGCCCTGTCAACTTCTCAAAGAGAAAACAATTATCAAAACTGAATTTGTCTTTCAGGCAACCTAAGCTGGTTGAGAGAGTGTTTGGATAATCGAGTTGGAGTCAATGGCTTAGACAAGGCTGGAAACACAGCTTTATACTGGGCATGCCATGGAGGCCACAAAGGTATCAGAAAGCTAATTTGGAATGACTGTTCTCTGTATATTTTTTTTTAATTTGCTTGTTAGATTGATTTGTAAAATTGCAGTACTAAATAATAAAGCCAGCATTTTTCACATGTCATTCTAGGTTTTTTATAAAGAAAATTTAAAGCTGGAAGGGAGGTTCAGTTCCATCAAATGCTGTGTGTTTTGTTGTGGCTGCTGAAGCAGGGGTTCTAATCAACATAACTGTTAGAAGCAGAGTGAGAAGAAGGACAGATGAAAAACTGTTTTGTTCTTTGTTTTTATGTAACAGCAGTTCTTTGTGACTAATAGTTGTTTGTTCAGTGCAGTCTGTTAGAGATTTTCATTAAACAACTGGATTGCTCTTTTATTGAATCTTAACTAAAATATATGTTATGAATGCCAAAAGGTATTATTTTGCTTCCACTTAATTTTCCTCTTTCTTCCTCCCACCTCCATGTTTTTTGCAGATATAGTGGAAGTTCTGTTTACCCAGGCAAACCTAGAGTTAAATCAACAGGTAGGTTAAGCCAACAGACCCTCACAGTAGAGGTGTGATGTTATTCATCCTTGGTACAAGCTGAAAAGTTTTTTGCTGTATTTTAATCCTGTTGCTTTTCCCTCTAACTCCACAGAACAAATTGGGAGACACAGCTTTGCATGCTGCTGCATGGAAAGGTTATGCAGATATTGTAGAGATGCTGCTGGCAAAGGGTAAAGATCTTCACCAAAGTTTCAACAATCTGTTTGGCAGACTAGATTACTGAATGTTTATTAAACTGTGTTTTTAAACCGTTTTCCTATAACCCTGTTACAGCCCTTAGCCAGCTTACCTGTCTGATTTTCTAAGCCTTGCAGAAAATTCTGGCAGCTCTTCAGGAAGTAGACACCTGCTCAAGATAAACTTCATCCTGCTTTGCAGACAAAATTAGGCACTTAACCCCAGAAGAGCAATGACATTTCCTTCCTGGAAAGGGAAGGCACCCAGCAAGTTCCTTATCCAAGTGTAGCTTATGGAAGAGCCATCCATAGCTTTTAATATGCTTCAGAGCAGTCCCTTGTTACATTCAGAGATTCCCTTGTTACACTTATGCTATTGATACTCGTTTCATAACACCATTGTTCAAGAAATAGCTGGGACAGTGACTTAAGATGAAAATTTTCTGTTATAAAGGGGCAAGAACAGATCTGAAGAACAATGAGAAGAAATTGGCTTTAGATATGGCGACCAATGCAGCTTGTGCTTCCATGCTTAAGAAGAAACAGAGTGCAGGTATTTCTGATTTTGTCATTCTGATACAATTTTTCCTGCTAGAGAACACTTAGTATTTCGACCAAACATCAGTAAGCTGATAGCCATAAAAAGACAGTTGGAGCTTCATGGGGTAAGAGTTGTATTTGGAAGAGTTTGCTTGAGAGGGTTAGTTCGGCAGAGCTATGAGACCTGTGGCTTGTCACATTCAGTGTTGCTGACTGCCACACAAGGTGCCACCTTGTGTTGGCAAAAGAGTTCAAAATATGTGAAAATAGTAAGGGAGGGAAAAGGAAGACAGGCCCTTGAGAGTGGGCAGAGAGAAATCAAGCAAGCAAATCTGTAAAACTGTTTTAAAACCAGTATACCACAAGGGACAACGTACGATGAGAGTAAATAGATGTCATTTGTTCCTCATTATGCCCGTCTGTTCCTTTAAACTGAGCCAAACAAGTAGCAGCAGGTACTCCTCCTATTTTTGTACTGCTCTTCCCACCCCCTGTCCTCTAAATTTCTTATTCCTGTGTCTCTCTGAGTGATTCTATCAGAAATAAAAGAAATAATGCTTTCATGTTTTATCAGAACAGTCTCACTGCCTCCCACTTGCGTTCATCTCTCCTAAAAAGACCGAATTTGTTTGGTATTTTGTAATTAATGTCACTTGCAGCTTTCAGGTGGCTTAATGAAAAATTACTTTAAATGAGAAATTATTTTAAAACACAGGCAAGAGTTACAGCTTGTCTCAGTGGTATATGCAGAATAGCAACTGACTTGGCACTGGGCGAGTGAGGAGAGAGGGAATGGTGACCTGTGAGTGTTTAACAGTTAAGGGCATTACATGGTGTAGTAGCTGGTTGCAGCTCTAGAAGGCCAGGGCAAGTTGCAGCAAAAATACTGGCCAGCTTTTTGACAGAGGTCATACCAGGATTTCACAGAACACCTTGACATTATTTGCACCAGTTTTGACTCTAAAGAAAGCAGTTGTAGCGAAGGGAAGAATTTCTTCTGTTGCAATATTTTTTTCTCTTCTAAAGTCCCAAGTAGTTGTATTAATGTTTCATTCTCAGATACTAGGTAACATAGTCTGCTTCTGGTGCTTTTTCTTCACTCCCTCCAAATTAATTTTTTTTTTTCACAGCTTACTGGTTCACTTCATCTGTCACCACCAGTCTGTGGTATTCTCACACACTTATCTCTCTTTGTCCTGCCTTGATAGAAGAACCGATGTTTGCACTCTTGACTTCAGTTTCAATATTTGCTTCCTTCTTTGATCTTTTTCTGTCTTAATTTGTCTTTTTTTTTTTTTGTAATCTCTGTGACACCACTGGTCTCTATGTTCTTCTTCCATTTTGTATTTTATTGGGTTCTTTTTATTGAATTAATTTTTCTGTCTATTGACTTTACATTTAAGGATTTTCAGGGTCTGTGAGTGAAATTATTACTCTCTTTCAAGAAATTCAGTCCTCTATCAATAGTATTGTCTCCAGTTTAAAATCTGTTTTTTTTTTAGCTATGAGTTCTGTAGTAGTCTGCCTATAAAACATTTTTTTTTAAATCCAAGGAAGCTTACTTTGCCTCCACTTAAATGTTCAGTTTTGTGTTTCACTTGTGTAGACACGCATTAAAACATCATGTTTGCTCAAGTTTATTCTAGGAAATGTAAGCTATTAAAATCTGCCATAGAAATGCAAAAATGTTGTGCTCTTAAACATGGCAGCAATCTTTATATAGAAAAAATGGCAATTTTCCTTTTGAAGTATGGCTCCATGAGCACAGAGCTCTGCATTATTTTTTTTTCCATTCTTCCTCTACTGCTTCTCCTATTAAAAATGTTTTTTTTTCTCTCTTAAATTTCTTTTATTAAACCGGTTGAGCAAGCAATTTTTAAATTTATCCATTTTTCTTGTTCCAGAAGTGTAGAATGACATGGTTATCACTTCTGTGAATCATGCCAGTCTTGTTATGTCTGCACCTGATATTGTTAATATGTTGTTTTAATATTGCAAAGCTATGACTGACTGGGATCTTGTGGTGTGTAGGTCTCAGTTGTACAATATAATTTACTTATTAGATAATCTATATTTCTATTCCCAGATATTTGAAGAAACAGTAGGCAAATAGTAATCTATCACAAAAGCCCACGCTGTTTATCTTTGTACAGCCCCAAAGATATATGTAGTTCTCCAGGCTCTGCTGCATATGTGGCAAATACAGTTTTAACATTCCTGGTTTATGCCTACCATCCTTCAAAAACAAATGCTCCTAAGTAGATATAAGAAATACTTACTCATTAAAAAACCTAGACAAAAAAAGAGGGAGGGGAGAGAATAGATGGATTGTGTTTGATTTTAAGCATAGTATGTCAGCCAGCTAGGCACTTGGAATAAAACCACAGAGACTCTTCCACCAACTCACCCATCCTTTTCCATTTAAAAGTAATATATACACAAAATAGAATTAAAGACTTACAGCTTTCCTGTACAGATTCCGAGGAGCCAGAATATGTTTCTTAAGGTCATGAATGAACTAAATCTCTTACACAGGAGATGTGATGATTACTGGCTTTACCTACCTTTGAGGTCCAGCCCCATCTGTATATCCATAGCTTCTCTGAATAATAGAGGAATCAGGTTTTTCAGATGCTGGTTTGAAAGCACTGCTGTTGTGAGGCTTTTTCTCATTTTAACCTGGATTAAGAGGGAGCTTTGTTTCTTTCCAGGTACAGTCCGAACGTTAAGTAATGCAGAGGAATACCTCGATGATGAAGACTCCGATTAGCTTTTATCATTCAGCCTGAAGAACTGTAATTTGCCTTGCCTATGTCATTCCCAAAACATACCTTACTTAAGAGTATCACAGTCTTCCAATAGCATGTAAATGAGAGGATGAAATCATGCTTTCCAAAGGAGTCATCTTCATGTGTGCCAGAGATGCCATGTTTTAAATCAGAGTTCCTTTAGAGTTATCTCACAGAGGGAGCGTGGCATCAGTGGGTGAGCAAAGGCTCATCTTCTAAACTCACAGCTTTCATCTCAGGCCTTTCCAGCAAGTGCCTTGTGTCTCTGGAATACACTCCTTAAACTGAAAGATCCCTCTGAGACAGCAGGACACCATTGCTAGCATTTCCCAATATCTCTGTGGATATAGGTTTCTTTGTGCAGTTAAGGTAATACTGGTAGAGTCAGTACTGGCTATCGGCCATGAATAGAGATGCTGCTATAGAGAATGACCATCTTTTGCCCTCATGGAGCCAGCAAGACAAGGTTTGATTTTTATTTTTTTTTTTTATTTTTCCATTTTAAATAATTCCCTACCCCCCTTTCCTTCCTGTACACCTCTAAGTAAGGGATAGAATGACATGGGACAATCTTCTCCTGGATGCTTTGTCTTCTCTATTGCTATGGGCCCAATCCCTGAAATATAAACTCAGGTGAAATGCTTGCTTAAGTCAGTTTTGCTTGAGAAATACACTTAATTTTTGGACTTAGTGACTTGATTATTTTGCTTTTTGAAGTGCA
>VXBZ01012566.1:37597-67186 GCA_013399135.1 Heliornis fulica | reverse complement strand
TATTTTGCTTTTTGAAGTGCATTATGCTGAAAGGAAGACAATATTTTTCTATTTATCCTGCCTAATTTTTTTTATTGATCTTTTGCTTTTATTTTTTAAAAGTGTTCTTATATTTGTCCTACATTACCTCAAAGCTTAAGTGTGTTTGAAGGAATGAGGGAAGATGTATATCCAGTATACTGCAGGTATCTTTAGAATAGATATCTGAAGCTGAATAAACATTTTAAAAAATATATCGCTTCTCTCTGTGAATTAAAGAAAACTAAAAATTAAATTGAGCTACCCTCAAGCATTCCTCCAGACTTAAAAAATAAGTACGTCTTTCAGATTGGTCNTTTGTGAAAGATTGGGGATAAATGAAAAGCTCTTGCGAAAGATTGGGGATAAATGAAAATCACACTAAATATTTTAGAGATTAAAAGAAGTCTGGAGCTCTGCAACATCCCACTTAAAAAATATATTGAACCAGATTTTTGTACTTTTATTATACTGGGAAGAGCTAGATAAAGCTTGTTAAATGAGCACTTACCAAAGAAGCCAGCATTTGATGAGAACTGTGTAAGATGGAGGTCTTGCACAAATAGTCATCTGCAGATATATTTCTAAATATTTTAAGTGTTAAATGTAGAACAAATATGTTAGCCCTATGAAGTACTGTGGTCAACTGAACAGTGATGTTTTATTTTGTGTGAACTTGGAGATCCTATAGAGGAGAAAGTAAAAACCAAAGCCACCAAGTTTTCCTTAGAAGAGCTTTCCAAGATTTCATTAGAAAAATTGTTGAACATGACTTATAATAGTCTGAGACTTTCCTGCTTCCCTTTTGATCAGCCAGCTAGTTTTACCGGCTCAGACTTGCCACAGTCAAGCCACATGTTATACTGCATGCTGTTGGTTAAAATGATACATTTTCACAGTGCAAACCAAAAAGGACCTGTAATAACAGGCTAGAGAAGCAAGAACGTTTACGACTTTTTACACAAGTCTTATTCCTGCATAAATGAAACTCACAAGGTTACAATTCCCGAGTGTCTCAGGACATGGAGAGAACGGCTCTTCCCAAGTCACCATTTTCTCTATCAAGTTTTGAAGTCAGAGTTTGTGTTCATAAATAACTCTTAAAATGTTTTCTACTGCCATGAGTTCAACATCCTACAAACTAATCACAGCATTTGATGTAAAAATGTAATGTTATGCTCATGTCTGTGAAATTAGCTGTTGCTGTAAGACCCAGCGTTTTTCTGCAGACAGATCTAGGTGCTGCAAAGGGAAGTGGTGACAGAAGCACAAGTTGGGCCCAAAGGTTGCCTGTGAAGTCCGTATCAGAGTGTCCTGCAGGAGGCACATTTACATCGCAAAGCAGCTAGCTAGTGCTGTAACATGGTTTTAGGACCAAAATTACTGCTTGCTTTTTCTTTTTTTTTTTTCTCTCATGACTTTGTTTTTTATTCATGCAACTATCTACTCATCTTGTGAAATACAAACCACTGTGAAAACTTTCAGGCAATAAATTACTCTTGCCTCACTCTAGCAGTTAAGTTTTGATTTAAAAAAAAAAAAGCAGAAGTCTTACGGCTAGAAGAAATTACAGCTGGAGTCAGATGATACAATATGTTATTATGCAAACCTACTTATTCCCCTTACTTCCCTCCAATGTATGTGTCACTACAGGCTCTTGAATAAATTTAAGACTCTTACCAAGGACAGCTGCATTCAGCTTTGTAACAGTAAGCATAATAGGTTTTTCAGAAGAGCAGCAAAATGAAAGTTGTTAAGGTCATGGTGTCTTCTAAATGCACATTGAAGGTGTTCTGTCTTGTGTTCTTCTGATTGAATTACTTGTGCACCTTTCCACTGAATAGCACCTATATTCCAATTATAAGTGCTGTGCTGTTAGGGGTTTGAAATTGTTCTGATTTATTTGAGGCTTTTTCAAACTAAACCAGATTCTTTTTTGTCTGCTTCATCAAAAATAAAATGATTAATCTTTATTTTCTAGAAAAGGAATATGGGACATTTCTTGAACTTTCTTTATAGTACAGTTCTTAAAAAGTCTATGTGGATAATCTCCAAGTTACTGTGCTATTTTTATTAAGACAAAATCCACCTTACTGAATTCAGGTCTTGTATGTTCCATCACCTGAAATGTAATTTGCTTAAAACACTTAGTGAAATGTTAAAAGTTTAAATTCAGCAGTCCATTTTCTAACACGCTCTCCATCTTGCAACCTTCACTGTCCCCTGAATCCTAATTTCTGAAGACAGCATCGTGTTTCTTGTGTTTGAGTTTTATGCCAAGGACCGAAGATTGCTGTTAGCCTGACCTTGTGATCATTTCAGTTAAGTGCTGCAAGGTCAGGTGCTTGGGTATGCAGCATACATCACTGAATTAAAGATCTGTTTTCAGCTGTTGGCACCTTCTAATGAAGCCACTGAAATGGAACATAGAGCAGAGTAAAAAGTAATGAGCCATCAATCTGCTGCTTCTTGACTCAGACATAAGTTACAAAAAGTGTTTGAGGACAATGTTAGTGGTACTGTACTTCAGTCGTATGAGACTGAACCAAGCTAAAACCACTTTATCCTTCCTCCAAGTTCACATTCTTCCTTTGGGTGCTGTGAAGCAGGTCTAAAGCACATGGTTTAGACCCTCCAACATCAACTCTGTTGGAGGAGATATTTCTGTAAAACCATCTTCAACTCACCCATGAGCAACATCAGTGGAAAAAGTAATGTGGTCCAGCTAATGTTCACCTCAGTGACATAAGCAGGGGCAGTTTCCTGTGGTTGTTGAGCAACTTCTGAGGTCAGAGGCTGAGGGAGCCTCTTGCAAAGATAGCAGTAATTTAGGAGGTTTTTTTTTTAGTGCACGTAGAACAGAACAGCACAGATCTTGGCAGGTTTCTTGTACTTGGCTGTCTCACATGTATTAAGTTTATGCAGCCAGGAAAGTGTCTATAACTTAACTTTGTTCCCTTGAAAGTTGGAGCATTCACTGAAATCCTGAAACACACATCAAAGGCTCTATATCTGTTCTCCACCATCACTTGGGAGCTTTTTCTTATAGCGATAGATTATTTGGAATACTTGCTATTTCTTAGCATGAAAATCCATACCTCCTTTTCTTCTTCTTCCCTCCAAAGGCTTTTACCTTAAAGGACTTTAGTGACATCTAACATAAAACAGGCATGAAGATGTAAAGTGCCACAATTAAATAGGACATTCAAAAGTATTGTTATCATATTTCTGATTTCAAGGTCCGAAGCAAATCTCTGGATAAGAAAACTATTTTTGTGTTGTTTTCTTGATTTGTGTTGCTCAATATACTAAATTTTTGCTCACAACTTTATTGCAGTCACACCTCCAATTCACTTCATATTTGCAAGGACATACTGAAATGAATCCTTAATCCTCCTCAGAGATGTCTAGCATAAAATTAGAGTTAAATCCTCAGAATTTACATCCAATTTAAATGTGTCTTTTTGGTTCAGCAGTCTTCTATCGCACAAGTAGTTCCAGGGTGGTAGCAATTTACCTCGGGGTTATTTAATTGAGGGTTTTAATTTTATCTTCCGTATTATTTCCCTAATGTAAGTAAAGTTAAGGCACACTTCACATAATCTGAAATTCATGAAAGAGCACAGTACATTTCCTTATCAAGTCTTATCAGTTTTTATTTTCCTAGCTAATTTATGCTTTCCCCTAGGGTTTCTGTTTAGCTGTTTTGTTGAGATCTGATTCAATTGCCTAGCTATGAGTTTAAAACAGAAGAGAAACAAAGAAATAAAAGATGTACCAGGACTACATGCAGTTATGCTAAAAGCAGGAGCAGTAAACATTTTGTTAATGAAAAAGTGTGAGAGGCAAGTTGAGCAGCGGGTATTGTATTTAAGAGACGCTTACATAGATTTATTAAAGCCCAGAACTAGCAGATACTTTGGTTTTAACAAGTCCATGTAATCAGAGAAGGTGGCCAATTTGGTTGTAATGTTTTAAGTACTTTTCAAAAAAATACTTTCCACATTAAGTTACAGCAGTGGAAAGTCCTGGAGTAATCAAAATGCTTCCAAATGTCATCCTGCTAAAAGACTATGGAGTGCTCTCCTCACCTGACAACAGTAATGCAAAAGCATGAACCACTGCAGAGGCTTGAACCACTGCACATAGTTTCTCATCAGTAGGAAGATCTCCAGAGATGAACAGTTTACGTATGCTTTATTCCAACTAGTGCTGAAAATGCTTGAATTACTTGAGTATGTGTGACAAGGTCATTCAAGTTAACTGAGTTTGAAATGAAAAGCCATTAGTGCACAGGATAAAATAGGTTGAAAGTTTCTGGCGGTGCTTATATTCAGCAAGGAGTCATTTCCATTGAGTTATAGCTAAAGCCAGGCTACGTCTCACACAGCTTCAGCAGTTTTCTTACCACTTAAAAGATGACGGTTCTACTCATTATTTTAGGGAAACTTCAGTTCAGCATGATGCCATTTTAAGGGCTGTTAGCTGAGCTTTGGCTTTGCACTTCTTCTGGTGAAACCAGTTGCCAGCAGCCTGTGTACTGCTCTTTGCATTTCAGCCTCGTACTTAAAAAGATGGAAAGAAATTTTTCATTCTTGCACTAGTCTTAGTTTTCACAACTGTTCAAACTGGGTTTTCTTAAACAGTTAAAATTAACTTGGAAGCTAAATAAAAGGAAAAAACCATCCAAACCCCAAACTAAACCTAGCATATGGATTTTATAAATCTTAATATTTTTGTTGACCTATGGGTTAGTGAAAATTCCTGTGTTTTCTTAGATGGAAAAACGTAAGAGCTAGTGGAATCTATTTGCATCTATGGTAGAAAGACCAGATACTTTACATACCAACACACCCACATAATAGAATTGTTTTTATGCAAGTCCGTATAGGAACCCTGAAATTACTGTTACCTGACTATATAATTAAAATGTGTGCATATCTAGGACTTGACTTGGGGCTTTCTTGAAATTAAATGGTCATGTCAGAGCTCAGTTTCTGCTTCCCATGAAGATTTGCTTTGGCTTTAATTCAGGAGAGAGAATTAAGTCTCACATTCAAGAAGTAAAAAAATATTTTTAGCATGTTTGGTGTTCTTAATATCTGTAGCTTAATGCTTTGAGACATGAGTTGAAAAATTCTGCTTAATACTTGTATTAAGACACCAGTTGAAGAATTCTGCTTTTTACAAAGTAATTAAAAGTCAGTAAGCATTGATTGATTATAGAGCACGTCCCACTTGTGTTAAAAGACAGTTTGACCCACACTCTGGTATGTTAATGTATTAGTGATTTTTGGTCCTATATATCAGAGCTTTATTATATCATTAATCATTCTGATTTTTTTTTAAAGTTGTGTAAACTAGTGATTGATCACACACATGGCTTGGCGGGCCCAAACGCATCACTTTTTATTACCTTACGAGTGGACTTTGCGAATGAGCTAAGTGGTTCTCCCATTTGGGTTTAAAGAGCAAAGCTGAATTATTTTGCTTCCCATGGTATGAAGTCTGCAGACCTTGTTACATCCTCTGTGCAGCTCTGTTTTCTGTCTTGACCAGATCTGAATCATCATGCTGTACAAAACAAACTTGCTGTCTGCACAAGGGGACTACACAGACAGATTTTGTGAAGTGCAGCTGCCCTTGCATTCAGGCAAATCGAAGCCAAGGAACTGTTCCCAGTCTCTCGATTTCTGTTCCATGAATGCAGCATTAGATAGCACAAAAATATTACTCGCTCACTAAAACTGAGTCAGTTCCTTAAGTTTTTCATAACCTTTTTCTGTAAAAATGGAAAGTTACATATTGTAGAACAAAGCCTGATGTGTAGAAGAACATGATGATTGGTTTCCATTGAAACACATGAGAAGATTTCCTATATTGAGCGTTTTACTAGACTTAAACATGTCAGTTTACACAGATTCTTGCCCTGTGTTTGCAGTAAAACTTACTGATTTTGATCAAGAAAGCCTGTCACTTTGCAAAAATCTGTTATCCAATCCTTCAGTAGTTTGCTTTCATTTCACTAGACAGGCAAATACTTCTTTTGCCCAGTCGAGTAGTATTCCTGTGAACTAAACTTGGTGCAGAGTGGGATGTTAATACCAAGTGTAGCAGCAATCACTACACCTCTCAGGATGTTAATACTAAGTGTGGGAACAGTCACTGGACTTTTGGGCTCAAAACATAAGTCTAAGATATGATCTGAAGTTAATTGTAGTGTTTCTACTACTCTGAAAACAGTTGTTTTCAACTGTTTTGCCATAAGGAAGTCTGATTACTTTTTTTTTCATGGAACAACATCCAGAAGCTGGGATTAGGCCAGCGTGGGAGTGTGAAGGAACATCTGAAGGAAAGTTAATCGAATCAGGATAAAACACTTTGTTTTTAAGTGAAAGGATGCGTGAGTATATATGCAGACAACTCTGACTTCAAGATGGTTCCTTGGTTTAAGTTTTCGTGTGAGAGTTCTACTGTAAAACTCTCATACCTGCAGCGTATTTGCACTAGTTTTTAGCTTGTAGACTGAACCTGCAGTTTCATTCATGATTCCTTCTTTATTTTTTCTTCAAGTCTGTGATGTTATATATAAATGCCTTTCTGTTTAGCTTGGAGGATGAAGAAGGAAAGAGAAGAGCAAATACTTGCTTGGGTTGGTGGTTGGGCATTTCCTGCTCCCTTATACTTCAGGATCTTTTGTATCCACTTTTTTCTGGTAATTTAATGTCTTAGCCTTTCACCAGTTACATGAAAAGACCACTGAATTCCCTGTTTTGAAGGCAGAACAGCTACAGTCTGCAGGCAAGACAAGTCACTGCGTTCTCAATTGCCTTATGTTTATTGGGTGTTGTACACAATGTGACCGTGTGACACAGCCCTAATGCAGCAGTCACCATGTTGAGTTCTGCACTGCAGTGGATAAATGGAGATTGTAACATGACTAGGTGGAAAAGGGTGGTGGTGTGGTGTTGGGTGATTTTTTTTCAAGCATCAGAAATTTGATCTGAGCAGGCTGTATAGGCTCTACCTACACTTTTTCTGTTTTCCCACCATTAGAGTAGAACATGACATCAGAGGAGCACAGAGGCATCCCTTTCATACGATGTAATATGCAGCTAGAAAAAATACACTAGTCTAGAAAAAACCCTTCCTGTCTGCTGTACTTCTCTTGAGGTCTTGTCAATGTTTGTATTCTTATCCAGCGGCCTTCCAAGGGAGAGAGGTGACCATGGCCAATATGAGTTGTTCTAAGGAACCATATCAAGGCTGCCAGTCTTGGAGCACAGCACAAGATGCAGGAAAACCAGGAGAGTCAATAAAGGAAGACTAATAAGTTGAATATTTTAATTCATTAATATTACAATCCATTAGCACGTATCGTGATAAAATATTTTCCAGTTCTGTAGAATGAAAGGCTGTTAACATTTTGAAGGGTGAGTATTTAAAGCCAGTATGTAACTCAGGCACACAAAAAATTCCAGGCTGACAGAAGAAAACCAGTGTTGTGTCCATACAGATCAAGCAGAAGTAACACAGCTGCAGCTAGCCTGCAGAAGTGGGATATGATGGCATTTACCACTAAAGGCAACCAACGGAGAAGCATCAGCCTAATTGTGTCATCTAACATGATGGTGCTGTTTTGTGGAGATTACCAGTTTTCAGGAGCAGTGTATCTATTTTCACACAATATATAACTTACTGCCACAGGATGTTCTCATTCAAATACAGCTATAATGCAAGGTATGCCTACTACCTCACATCTCAGAAAAAGGCTGGATTTGGTAGAGGTCCTTAAAATCTGATAACTGTGTAGTACTTATATCAAAATTTACAACCACTGTTGACCAGTTCTATGCATGTAATAACAAACGTGTTGAAAAATAATGATGCAGTTTATTATTTATTTGTCTATTCAAATAAAGTGAATTGTTAAGAGACCCACATGCAAAGTTACGCAGGAAGGAAGAATTAAGAGGATGCTATTACACAGAATAGGGCTCAGGCTGTAATCTCTCTCTAA
Organism: Heliornis fulica; assembly: GCA_013399135.1. Lineage (NCBI taxonomy): Eukaryota > Metazoa > Chordata > Aves > Gruiformes > Heliornithidae > Heliornis > Heliornis fulica. Next base: position 59,148 of record VXBZ01012566.1, on the reverse strand, counting down.
AATTGGTTTCCTCCTCTGAGGGAGAATTTGTAAAATATTCTGTCCGCTTCCCCCTGTTCTTACCAATCCTTGCCATATTTACGGGGTCAGTCATCCCAGTTGCCTTGTGGCACATGGCAACCAAGGGTATCAAGTCTGTTTTGGGTTTCGAGTTTCTGGTTGTGTGTTTGTGTTTTGTCCAAGTGCGAATGAGACTCTCTGTTTTCACTAAATCATATATTGATTTATAGCAGGAAAAACATTAGCAGTATCACTGCAAAGCCAGCACTATGAGCTCACTTTATACAGCGCTTCTCCCTAAGTGCCAGAGAACTTGTTGAAACCCAAGCAGCCAAATTTTATGGTACATTTTGGATGATCTGCCAAAGAAGAAAGCAGAGATGAAATGGGAAAGGGTGTATTCGGGAGGGTGTGGGAGGGGCGACGGGAAGAAAAAAGCACCCCAAAACTTTCTCTAACCCACTTCCTGGTGGGTAAAGGTGCAAGACCAAATACCTCTTAGCTGTGCTTGATAGGGGGCATTGTTATACCTGCTTGTGTTTTGCTAGTTCAATGGAACAGTTTTTCACAGTAAAGTAAAAATAAACCCTCAGGGGCAAAACTGCAGTTCCCAGTGTCCATTTTACTATGAGATAGCCTTTTTCTGTGGTGATGTATTACTGCTCTTGCAGGTCTACTTTTCTGCTAATTTTTAACGGAGTAATTTTTACCCTTTCTAGATTAGTACAGCTTGCAGCCCTCCTGGTGTGTATTTACACTGTAGAATTTTTTTATAGCTCAAGCAGGTTCCCAGCCAAAACTCTTCTTTAAGGCATTAAAGGCAATTTAAGTATGTTTTGGGAGTTTTCTTTGTCTTTTTTTTTTTTTTTCCTTCATCAACACTTTTCTCTGTAAAAGACAGAAAGCTTCTATATTCATGGAAAAAAAATCAAGAGTAACTTTCCATTCCCTCACTAGATACTCTAGGGACATCATCTTTGAGCAAGCTAGCACACACCTGGAGGTTAATAGTTGAGAGAGTTTTTTTACGTCTCATCATGTAGAAACTCAAAATCTACGTCCTGGCAATCTGCCTGCAAATACTTTTGTAACATTCCTCTGAGGGACTGATTCATTTGCTAGTCTTTATGTGTGAGGATGATAAAAGGTCATTTGTGAATGGCCTGGATTTCTTAAAATTTGATAAAAATCCATTATCATTGTGTGCTGGGTTTGGCTGAGATAGAGTTCATCTTCGCAGTAACTAGAATGGGACTATGTTTTGGTTTGGTGCTGGAAGCAGTGTTAATTACACAGAGGTGCTTTTATAACTGCTGAGCAGAGCTTACACAGAGCCAACACCTTTTTAGCTTCTCACACTGTTCCACCAGTGAGGAGGCCAGGGGTGCACAAGGAGTTGGGAGAGGACACAGCCGGGACAGCAGATCCCAACTGACTAAAGGGATATCCTATATCACATGATGTCAGGAGCAGCATATAGAGCTGGGAGAAGAAGGAAGAAGGGGCCTATCTTCCAGGTCTTGGAATTTGTCTTCCCAAGTAACCATGATGGAGCTCTGCTGTCCTGGAGATGGCTGAGCACCTGCCTGCCCTTGGGAAGTGGGGAATGAATTCCTTCTCTCAGTTTTCTTGTGTACATGGCTTTTGCTTTGTTTACTAAACTGTCTTTCCCTCAACCCATGAGTTTTCTCACTTTCACTCTTTGGATTCTCATCCCCATCCCACTGTGGGGGAGCGAGCAAGCGGTTGTGTGGGCCTCAGGTGCTGGCTGGAGTTAAATTGCAACACACAGATATTTGTAAATCTCTTCATAATCTGTTATTCTGTCTTTTGGGATATAAACACTACTAAAGAGTTCAAGGAGTTCTTCTGTGAGTCTTTGGACATTGAGAGAATTGCCCCCAGAAACTAGGTCAGGTGTCAGATATACCTACTGCATGCTTATCTCTGATGTACCTTCTGGCATGTTGATGATTTCACTCCTTACAATCACATATGTGTAAGAAGCATGAGAGTCACTCAGACCTATCCCTTGACAAATCTTCAAGTAGATTGAACCACATTTTGAAATTAGAGAAATAAAATCCTGGAGTCAATCAGTGGTTTTGCCTGTGTTTCAGATTTGTGATGCTCAGATAACCCTTTCAAAGTGCTATTTTTGCCCATACTTTCCATATCATGTTCATGGCTCATGACACCAACCAAAGCCTTGGGATCTGGTCCAAGGTCTCTGCAGCACAACAAGAAAGCAGGAAGCCTGTATCTATGAAACACAGTCTTTGAGGCATCTTCCAACCCAAACCATTCTAGGACTCTGATTCTGTGCCCTCTGTCATTCTAACTGGTTTAGCTGGATTACAGCCACACAGCCTTTGTAAATAGCCAACAGATTTTTGCAAAAAGCTATCTTGGAGACATGCAGAACACTAGAGTGGAGCATATTTGCCAGGCAGAAAGCAGGATTGAGCAAATGTAAGTGGCTTGTACTCCATGTAAGCTATGTTCTGTGTGACACAAAGAAGAGGAAGGGAGGAAGTATGGGTGACCCAGGGCACTCTTGGTTTGTAGGCATGCTACCAGCAGACAGCAACATTCTCAGCAACATGGGTTATGAAGTGCAATCCTGTAATAGTTGGCTGCTGAGAAATTAAGAGGAACAAGAAGTTAAAAGAAGTGCTTTTCATCTTTTGCTTTGCCAATATGCAAGCCTGTTAACACCTCTGGTTTGAATGTAAGGTGACTAAAAGCTGCCAACATGCAAGAGGGAATGACTGAGAAGTGAAAAGTTAGAAACCCATTGCAACAACTGTCTCTGGAGAATGAAAACTGCATATTGTAGCAGCACATAAAGCCATCTCCTGTGTAACTTACCCTTTTCCTTAGACAAGCCTTAGAGGGAGACCTTCAACATATATGCAAGTTGTCAATTCACACATCGATGATAGATAAGGGAGCGATGAAAGCAGGTAACAACATATGGAGAGCAACAGATTAGACACCTGCAATGCAGACTGGTCCAAGCTAAGTATTCTGCCGGCACAGCGGTGTCTGAGCCACAAGAGGTCACTGGTAACAGCGCTAAAACCATCTCCCAGCCTGGGTGTTCTCCTTTTACCCCTCTGATCTTGTGCTTGGAGTAGCTAGGTATCACTTATAGCAAAAGCTGCAGCTCACAGCATGTAAACTGCTCTCATTAGAGCTGCAACCAGCCATGCACAGAATCACAGAATCATAGAATCACTGAGTATTAGGAGCTGGAAGAGACCTCGAAAGACCATCCAGTCCAACCCCTCTGCCCAAGCAGGATCATCTAGAGTAGGTAAGCACCAAGCAAGGTCTCTGCAAGCCCTCAACTGGCTGGAGGAAGATACACGCTGCTTATCTGAATGCAACCAACCGCCCATCCAGCGGTGGGCAAAATCTCAGCACAAGGATGTCATGCTGATTTCTGTGAAACTAACTAGAAAACAGAAGCTTTATTTTACTAAAGCTTAGGATATTTCAACTTATTCGTCTCCTTGAACCACAAGCTAAACAAAATCTCTCTCATGTTTTCAGGAAACTGGGTCATGGCAGCATGCCTGTGGGTGGCCTGCAGCATGAAAGCCTTGGCCCAGGACTTGTCTCTTCCTCTTTAACTGAGGAAGAGCAAAAGTTGTGGGGTTTTGGGGTTTTTTTTTCTGGTTGGTTGATTTTTTGTTTGTTTGGGTTGTTTGTTTGTTTTTGAAATTCCAAAGTATTACATATAGCATATTAAAAGTCTGTGTTCAGTTCTCCTTTCTGTCTGATGTGGTTCCCCTGAACTGATGAAATTTCACTAAGCACAGACTGTTAGACATGATCTTACAGCCACCCTCTCCTCTGCAATAACTCATAAAAACTGATTTTTCTCCAAGAAATACCGTAGTTTACATAAAGCACTTTATTCTGGCAACATTTCATCTTACCTGATCTATACCAATAAATCAGCAGGAGTGCCCCCAACTTATCGAATAAGCCATTTTGTTTGAATACTATTGTGTAAAAATATTTATTTGCCATGATTCAGTCACTAACTCACCACAAGAACAAGCTCACAAGTATCCTAAGTTTGAGTCTGTGGTGAACTGATTTGGTTCATTGGGTTTTTACTTACTGTAACATCTAACTGTAAATGCAACAATACATCACATTTAGGCTGAAGGAGGGTAGATTTAGATTAGATATTAGGAAGAAATTCTTCCCTGTGAGGGTGGTGAGACTCTGGCACAGGCTGCCCAGGGAAGCTGTGGCTGCCCCCTCCCTGGCAGTGTTCAAGGCCAGGTTGGATGGGGCTTTGGGCAACCTGATCTAGTGGAGGGTGTCCCTGCCCACGGTAGGGGGGTTGGAATGAGATGATCTTTAAGGTCCCTTCCAACTCAAACCATTCTAGGATTCTGTGATTTTACTGCAATACCAGTAAGAGAAGAAACTATAATAAGGTAGCCCTGATCCAAAGAGAAAATACTATGCATGTGGCAGGAAGGAGATGTTAGCAGTCTCCCCTCCCACTTTCTGTACTGCACATGCCTGTACACCAGGTGGCTGACATGGTTTCAGTGTTCACAAGCAAAGTTTAGGAGGAATAAAACTAAAAAGTGTAAGAAAGTAGAGAGTTGCCCCTATCATGCAGCTACTTACTTTGACAGGATTTCTGACTGCTTGGTAGCTGAATTGAGCAAGATGTTAGGGTGTTTGAGAAACCATACATCTTTAGGTATCACTCAGAAGCAGCTCTGGGCAGCGGATATCTCTAGTATCCCCATGCATTTCCTAGATCAGGTCCCCTGTCTGCCTTCATTCAGTTTTATGAGCTCTTTGAATGAACAATGGAGCTGATAGAGGTTTTCTGAAAAACAAATGTTGGCCCTCCCTTCTAACCCCAGATCCTATCCATTGTTACCCTCAAGCTTTGTTACTAGCACAGCTGTTTGCTCGATGGAAAGACCTCCTACTCAGACAACACTATTCTCACTCAAAAATTAATTAAAGGTGTTTTGGTTTCTTGGTATATATTCACTTCTTTTAATTCTACTGCCTATAAACAAATTTTGCTGTATCTGAACTAGATCAGGAGCAACTTGAGTCAGAAATTGATCTTATAAGACTGAGTTGTTACAATGACATGTAGGAAGTGATAATTGAACTTTTTTTGCACTGGCTACAGTGTGTAAACATATCTGAATTTTAAAAGCCCGAAGCTTAAGAAAACAAACAAATCAGAAAAACAAACCTTAAAGATTCCAGGTTTTGGGAGCAGAAGAATTTATAGACTTCTGTTGGTAATTTGGTCAAACATGAAACCTATAGTCCATAAGCTTATTCAATGAATATCAGAGCTCTTAACCTTGCTGGCTATTCCCAATACCCCTGGGGTAACATTAGGCTACATTCTTCCATTAAGAAAATATTAAACGTAAAAAAAAAGCAAGAGCAGTGGTCACCGAAACTTATCTAAATACAAAGCAAGGGAAAAAAGCCTTTTTGATTTACTGCTCATTGAGGTTGTATCCAGACTTTCTGAGGAAATAAGCTCTGCGAGACAGAGAAAGGATAATCAATTCACCTTACCCACAGTCAAACATACTGAGTGAATTTATAGTTACACAACTTTCAGACAAGTGGTATAAATTGTGTTAATATGCAGTATTTTCACCCAAACTGATGGAGAGTGGCCTAGAGAACTCAGGGGGGAACAGGGCTGTTCTGCTGACTTCCAGACACTTTGCCAGCCACTGTGGGAAGGACTTTTTGTATGAAAACAGCCCATTAGGACAGGTCAAATACCCTTTCCCAGATGGTAAGTTTGTGTATGAGCTTTACCACCTCAGGCCAAAAGACACGGTGAGCCAAACCATCTTCAGCTTTACTTGTGCCAGCCAAGGTAAAGGCCTCTGCTTTGACTCATTGATGAAGTCACCGTGAGAGTCAGCAAGACAGTGTCGATGCATTTGTCTTGGTGATAAATCTACACACAACCAATTCACTGAGCAAGTATTTTCCACTTATTGATGGCAATCCAGGATAGGGTAGCTACAGTAATGTTTGGGTTTGGTTTTGTTTTTTGTTTTCCGTTTACCATATTTTATTCCCATTTACAAGCTCTTGTTTTACTCCCATTTGCCAGCTGCTGTGACAAAGAAAGGAAGGAAGACGTATCAAAACTGTTTTCTTTGTGCTGTACTGAAGGAGGTGCACTCTTGGTTAGATAATATGTAAAAAACCCACAGGAAAACCCTGCTGTCTGAAACACTGGGTCTATCAGAAAACTGGGAGTTTCAGAGCACACTAATGATTCCTTACAGTATATTTTCCTGTGGTGAAGAGAGTAGTTTTGATTGCCACTATTTTGACAGCCACATGTGTTAATGACCCATCCATCAAGTGCTCTGGAGGGTACTTTTCCCTCCTTGGTTCTCTGGTCTGCCTGAGAGCATAGGCTGCAAGTGTGCGGCTGCAGATTCATCTTCCTAAGTGAGGGTTCAGCTGGCTGCTGCTGTGTTGTAATTATTATTAACAGCCTTGCAGGAAAGTATGACCTTGCATATCCCTGGTCACACTTGTAGAAAACGTGCACTTTAAGGTGCAACAAAACCTTTATTAGAGGTTCTGGGTTTCACTGCTTCAACATACTGAAAAAATTCTGCTGATAAACATAGCCAAATGGTCTGTTTGACAAGCATACAGAATTTATTAATTTTACTTTGCACTGGAAACTTCAGTTTTGCACTCTTTTTATAGCTGAACCTGAGGTTTACCTATTGAGGAAGTAAACCAACCCCTCATGCCCTCACCATGCTTGGCAGTGAGGAGAGAATTGTAATTTCTCTCCAGTTTTCCTAAAGAGCCTGTCATTTCACGTGCTGGAAATGTAGCAAAGGCAATATTAATTTCAGAAGCTTTCTCCCTGTTTCACTGCCCATCATTTAACATATGTCTTTCTCAATTTAGAAATAAAGAACTTTCCTGCCTTCACTGAAGGATTTTAAATCTTTTACTTTTGACCATTTTTTTTGTTGTTGTTTCAGTTGTCCCTATTCCCAGTGTTTAATGTTACAGCACAAAATTTTAAAGTGATATTTCTCTCCTAGGAAAAGCAAAGTGTATTGTTCCCTTGTGTGCTCTGAGGGTTCCCATGCTAGCTGCTGTCTCAAGTGCTAGGAAATTAATCCTTGCAGGATCAGAAAAGAATTAAAAATATATGCAGTTAAGAGAAAAACAGACTTATAGAAGTAACTTTTTCTGGCATGACTTGTGCAAAATTCCAGCAGCAATAAAGAAGCAGGAGTATACTTCAGTTTTAGCCCTTGTCTTAGAATTAATGTCCATGCTATTTGAACTGCTAACAACTATGTGGGTACTCTTAAGATTTTCTAAACTTTATCCCCTGACTGGGTAGTGCTAACTTCTTTAGAAAAAATGGCGGAACAGACCTAACTTTTTCTCCCATCATATTACAGACAGACAGAAAACTGTGACTCATTTGATAGGAGCCATTATTTTGATACTAACTTTCCAATCTACTTATACAGCATCAATGGTCATTAAAAAGAAGAGCTGCTTGGGAAGATGCTTAAAATATGTTTACCAGTACATAATTATTTGAAATCTACAGTACAGCACCTTTTCTTACATGATGTTTTAGCTGCAGTAGTATTACAATTCCAAACACCTATAAAATTTTCATTTTCTGTGGTATACTATATGTGAAGCAGTAATTTTAAAAATAAACTGTGAAAATGCCTTGGTAGCAAAACCCATAAACTTTCCAGCATTATACTGAGGGGTTCAAATATTCAAGTAGTTAGAGGAACGTATTTGAAACAAAGACGCTGCAGGAAAAAAAAAAAAAAAGAAAATCAATTAATGCCTTACTGCAGCAACAGCTGCTGTGCTTTTCTAAACTTGAGAACTTGAAGATGATCAATCTGGAAGCCAAGGTATGTTTGCTGTCAGAGCTATGTAGCCTACTAGATGCATCTGTAAGATTAAAGCACATTGTTTGCAGAACTTTAAAGTAGCGTCAGAATTATTTTCTGAATACCTGAAGAGCACTCGGTAGTGCTTAAGTACTGCAAGCGAGGATATTCTTTTGAGATCTCAGACATACATTTGCAATGGTTGTAGATTTTTTTACTGCTTCTCAAAATGGCTTTAAGAAAGATGCATGCAATTCTAATTTGACGCTAAGTTACTGTGACCACTCATCCCTTATGTTAAAGAACATCTGTCTTACATTTTTCTGGTCACATGAATGAGAAAGCAGAAACAATAAATTCATTGCAAAGCCACACTAAGCAATGTAATTTTTTATTAAATTTTGCTCTTGGTATAAAAAACCTGCCTGAACCCATCCCCCTAACCCCCCCCCCCCTTTTTAATAAAGCACTAATAGTGCTGTTCTTTTAAGCCTAAAATGGCAAAGAATTGCAATAAAACCCCTCCATAAAATCAGGACTGCATTTTTCTGTTTAAAATTTCACCCATTCAGATAAATAATGCTGTTTTTTACACCAAAACTGAGGTTAAAAAGTTGAATTACAAGGAATGACAGTTCTGAAAACTTTCCTTCAATGGTGCTGCAAATGGTTTGGCAAAGGCTGGTCATACATGTGCACTGGTATAGGTTCATTGCAAAGATGTAGTGAGTACTCTTTGTCAAGTGCTGATTTGAAAAATGGGTTTGAAATTCCCAAACAAGTTCCTGTTCAAACTCCCAGGAGCATCAGATGGGATGTCTCTTCTCTTCTAAAATGGCTGGTATCTTCTCAGTGCCACAGAGATCAAAGGAGTGACTTGTAGAAAATGGAAAAAGAAATACGTTAATTTTGGAACTTGGACTGGACAGTCCTTAAGTACTCCTCCCAGATACACAGTTCTTTCCTCCTAGCTGTCTCTCTTCACTTGCTTCATCTCCTGGAGAGCAAGTACTAAGCTAGCAGGAAGGTAAACAGGAAGCTGGATTTTACTTTGGTCACCCTCTTACCCAAATACACCCTTTTTCTCAAATCTCTCAATTTCGGTTTATTTCTATGCGGCTTCTTTACTTACAGAAGGCCCTGTAATTTATTAATTTTAAAGATACAGAAAGAGTTATCTTTACCAAGGAAAAAAAAAGAAAATAAAAATCCGCTCTGACTAAGGACATTTCAAATCTAGACCAGAGCAATGCAGAGAGAACAAGTCTCTGTAGACTTGACTGTCTGCTGCCTTTGCTCCCAGCCCCATACATGGACAGAGCCATGGCTCTGACTGTAGAGATAACTTGCTGTCCAAACTGAAAACACACTCCTGATTGTGTCAATGATTTTATTTGAACAAGCAATTATGGCAGTAGCTGTTATCAAGTTTGCTGCATGTAATGCAAAAGAAACTCTTTGGGAACTTGTGTGTGATGTGAAATGGAGAACAGCTTGCCAAAGAGACACAGTTCTGCTGTGATTTTTTAGACCATCTTTCCCAAAACCTGTTTTTAAAGGAGGTGGAAAACATAGCAAAACAGAAAGTTGATGCTTTGAAGAGCTACAGGAGAGTGACATTGAATTTTCTGAAAGCCTGGACAGAGCTGAAAGGTTGAAAGTCAATGGAGATGTGGGCATGAAAGATTCAAGTGTGTAACTGCTTCACAAGCCTTATGTTAGATAACTGCACAGTGTTTAAAAATTTGAAAAAAAAAATCAGTATTTAAAGATAAAATGTGTGGAAACTATTATGTCATTCTTACCTCCCTGCAGAAGATGAAATAATATTTCCCTCCTGTAAACCAGACATGAGCAGAGCATGGAGACCTGCAAATACTGACTATGATGAGGTTGAGCTTAAAAAAAGAGTCGACCTCTCTTGGTCATGTATGGAGACACATATGGAGCCTTAAGAAGAAAGCAAGGAAATATTTAAGTGTAGCAAATAGCTTTTATTAGTGTGGAAGATAACAAAAAAAAAAAAAAACAAACCTTAGCCTAGTGTATTGTGAAGGGCACTAGAAGTTCTGGCTTAAAAAGAAAATCAGAGTATTTGCTAAGTGGAGTAGAAACACTCTGTAAGGCTCTCTGAAGCAAAGTGTTCCTGTTCCTTGTGTTAGATTGTTTTTGGTTTTGAGGCAGTGTTTTTTGGATATCAGCTGCATATTTTCATCTTCAGCCCCCTTTGTACAACAAAAAACTTAATTACATTTTATTTTAATTTAAGGATGTACTGTTTGAGCATTTGACATTTTGTACAAACTGACTTCTAGTCCTACCTGTCCCCTGTACTCCTGCTCACTAGTCATCAGGAATTTTATTGCTGGTAAAGAATTTCAGGGAAGTGCTGTTATCTCTGTTCAAAGACTGGGAGAAGAAAGCAGCAGAGGGCTTTGTCAACTGCCTGATTTGTTTCAGTGTAAAAGCCGGAAGGAAAACCTACTTCTTGAAAGCATCAAGTAATCTTCCAGGAACCTCATCAGAACAAAATCCTTTTACAATGCCAAGATGTTGGTGCTATTTGTCACCTGTGCTTGGTTAGGACTCGGCAGTGTAATCCTTAAGCACATTTTTAACTTTTCCTTGCAAATGAGTCTGGTAAAATCTACAAATGCAAACATGAACTGTGAGAGAAGTTCTATAAATTATAAACTGTCCTGTTGTTATGCAGAAGCTGAAGTATGGTGTGATTTACCCCCAGGTAAATCATGCTCACTAAGCTAGTCATGTTCAGATGCATTTTGCTGTGCCCAGAACTCTTCTGTGGCATCAGCACCTTTATAGCATCCCTCCACAGGTGCAATCATCTGAAGTGTTTCTTCAAAGTAGATCTATGATTTGAAATTATTATGAAAACTATAGAGAAATGAGATGAAGGGAGATTCTTTCCACTTTCATTCCTGTCCTTGTCACAGTTCCTTTTTTCCCCTATCTCGGAAGTATCACAAGTTGTCTCAGAAAGCTACCTTCACCAAGCAGCAAGATCTGTAAAGATGTTTTGCACAGAATACAGCAACCGCACAGCAATGACATGAAGCTGGTCACAATTAGTGGTTGAAAATCTGTTCACTTAGAACAAAAATCACCGGCTGAAAAACAGGATTATAAAACTGTTTCCACATCTTTTACACAAATTCACACTTCTGAGTGAAACACTCCTGCGTTAACTGTATGAATAAAAAAGACCTTTCCACTAATAAAATTAGCCTTAATCCTGTAAACATTTTTTTAATACATCCATTAAATGTTCTTTCGTCTAAGTGCTATGCAATACTAGCAATACTCTTGGTGTGGGAAGCCACAAAAATGCTATTAATACACAATCCTGATTCACATACAAAAAGACCCCCTATTTTATGGAATTACCTGATTCTTGTCATGTACAGATTATCAACTCACTTACATACCATGTATGTTTAGATCTTCCCCTCAACTATAGCAGCACCATAAAAAAGCACCAAGATCCTCTTAATGCTGATCTTCTAGTCCTTGTTTTTCCATCTTTCTTGCCTTTTCATAGAGCAATTTGGACCAGTTCACTTGAAAATAAAAATGTTCTTTTAGTCCCATATATTCAATTGTATTCAAAAGCCAGATAAAACAAAACCAACATAGGGGGTGTTTTGAATGCTCAGGTATGAAGCAGGTGTAAAAGCTCAGGAAAAGTGTAAACTCAGTTATTTGGGAGTACATCAGTTATTTTGGAGATTAGGAAGAGTCTGGTCTCCCTCACAGATGTAGTCTGACACAGATCACAGAATCCCAGAATGGTCTGGATTGGAAGGGATCCCAAGGATCATTGAGTTTCAACCCCTCTGCCGCAGTCAGGGCCACCAACCTCCAGACCTGATCTAGACAAGGTTGCCCAGGGCCCGATCCAACCTGGCCTTGAACACCTCCAGAGTTGGGGCATCTAACACCTCTCTGGGCAGCCTGTTCCAGCACCTCACCACTCTCTCTGTGGTGAACTTCCCCCTGACATCCAATTTATATCTTCCCCCCTCTAGCTTAAATCCATTGCCCCTTGTTCTACCACTATATACACATGTGAAAAGCTGATTCCCCTCCTGTCTATATGCTCCCTTTAAGTACTGGAAGGTTGCAATGAGGTCTCCCTGCAGCCTATACTTCTCCAGGCTGAACAAGGCCCACTCCTTNAACACCTCTCTGGGCAGCCTGTTCCAGCACCTCACCACTCTCTCTGTGGTGAACTTCCCCCTGACATCCAATTTATATCTTCCCCCCTCTAGCTTAAATCCATTGCCCCTTGTTCTACCACTATATACACATGTGAAAAGCTGATTCCCCTCCTGTCTATATGCTCCCTTTAAGTACTGGAAGGTTGCAATGAGGTCTCCCTGCAGCCTATACTTCTCCAGGCTGAACAAGGCCCACTCCTTCAGCCTGTCCTCATAAGGGAGGTGTTCCAGCCCCCTGATCCTTTTCGTGGCCTCCTCTGAACTCTCTCCAAGAGGTCCACATCCTTCTTTAATTGGGGGCCTCAAATCTAGATGCAATACTCCAGATGGGGCCTCATGAAGATAGAGAGGGACAATCCCCTCCCTATTCCTGCTGGACACCTTGTGAGGGAGGCCACATGCATCATCAATGGTGGGTGACCAACTGATCATTATATGAAAAATTGGATATTTGCCATGGTCAAAACCACAATAGTGTGTTGGAGGGACCAAATGTCTTGATCTCCTGTCTGTTCTAATCCTGTCTTATTTCACACAGCTCAGTCTTTAAATACATTTAGCACATTATGTTTAGCCTCAAAGAACACCTAAAGAGCTGTCATGTCTGATAAAAAAATCATAGCCAAATTCACTTTCCCTACAGAGAAGACAAAAGAAAAATATTGAATGGTACCCCTGTTTCTGTAGGATATAATCATCCTCTTTAAAAGCTGGAACACCATGTGCTCCAATATATATCTCAACACAGACTGAATGTACATTAATTACACATGTATAAACCACAATGTTATTGAAAAAATAATAAGAGCAATGAACATATACATTTTCTAAAATACAATATTGAAAATATAAATCAAAATCAGTGAGATATATCATTTTATTGTAAAGCTGACTTAAAATATAGACAGTCCAACATCAATCTTTGGGGAGAGAAAATAGTTTTGTGTTCATTTAAAGTGGAGATACTAATTCATATGAAAAAATCTAATATCTTAAATTCTGAGAAATAGCAAGTTACAGAACTGGCAGATAATTTCCTTTCCATAATAATAAATATTCCAATCTGTGTATAGTAATTGTACCATACATCACAAAGTGCCTCTCCTTCCCTTGCGGTTACATACAATATTGAAAGTTATGGAGGTTCTTCAGATGCAGAAACAATAGCGACCCAAAGCCTTGTACTGCAAGAGCTTGAAGTTTCTATGCTATGACATGAAGGAAATCCAGTGAGTGAGAACTACGTTTTCTTAAAAGTATACTAGCATGATCTACGTTTCCAACCTTAACTTTGTTTTACACTTAAAAACAAACTTACTAATTATAAAGTGTTGTAATAGTATCTGTTAGGTTTAATGCTAAAAGAATTACCAGTGAAATGTCTATATTTTCCTCCAAAATTTGAGTTTGGAACTGTACAAACTCTCTCCTAACAGCTCTTCCCTAACACATATGCAGAATTAACCACTGAATTAAAAGCATTTTTGGTCTTACTAAGACACAGGTTTTCAAATGCATTCACCATTATTCTTTGGAAATTTCAAGCACAGGTTTGATCCCTTCCTACATTACATCATCTTGCTCTAAAGCAACCAACTAGGCACTAGGAATGGGATGACAAAAATGTCAGACCTTGGAGGCCAGTCTTGGGTAAAGACAGTTTTAATCCACTGTTGATTAGCTGGGGGTAAATGACAACATTGCTTTTATTGGTTTTATTGTAAGTATTTGTAAGTTTCCTTAAGTAAGGTTAACCAAGGATTTTCCAGATGGATCATTATTACCTGCTGGATAGACAAAGCATCTCCATCTTTGAAACCTAGGCATTTTGGCAGTATCCAGGAGTTCAGACTTGTGGCAAGTTGTTGGCAGTGTAAAATCTGTCCCAACCACATTATATTCATCAGTTTATTTTCATAACATTGTGACAGAAACTTTCAGTTTAAAAATAGTTTTTCAAAGATAACAAAGGTTCATACACAGGACTATTTGTAGTGCTTTTTCTCTCCTGAAAAAAAAAATTAAAAAAAACCCCCAAACATTATTACCTGATATTGCAAAAGACCTTTTTCAAAAAGTGTCATGGCACTTGCCACCTCTTCATCAGTAAAAAGCTGCAATTCTCTGTTGATGATACTTTCAAATCTTTCACATCCTCATGGGCTGAGCATTGCTTTATCCTTGCTGGAAGCCAGCCAGCTGCCCAGACAATGTGAGCACTGAGAGATTTAGCAGCTTTAGTTTTGTGGGAACATTTTATTCTTAACTGTTATAAAGACAACTGATTCATACTTCTTTGTATGCCTGAAATTCGTGGAGGCTTAACATAAGGTACCCTAGAGTTACAGGGCACTGCTCGTGCAAAAGTTCCCAGCAGTGGATTTGCCTCAGCCTGATTCAGGTAAAGATCTCTTTTTGTAATTTCAGAGGAAACCTTCCCTGTTTTAGTCAGGACAGCCAGGCCAAGTAGTTTAAGATATTTTTAATACTTCAAAAATAATACTTCCTACAAGCTGTGTGGCACCAGTCATGCATTTAGCTGTAAAACAAAGGTCTATGCTTAAGTCCAAGGCCTAACAGAGATATCTGGACCATAGTTTACCATCAAAAACTATCAATGCAGAATTGAAAACCTGGAAAACTGAGTGACTCATAGCTAAAAATGATCTGAATCCAACCTTCAGCCAGCTCCTCAATCATTTGTAAAGACCAGACCTCTTTCTTATGTCTGTTCAGATCATTCTTTTCAATCTACAAAGAAATGACCACAAAAGCAGATCCTGGGTCAGAAACCTGGATAAAGTTCAAGATAATAGAAAAACTGCTTAGGTTGAAAGCAATGTCCAGATGCAACAAGGGGCCCACGTGGGACTGAAAGGAGAAATCTGGAAAAGTTAAAAGGTGTAATATANCACAAAACCGAACCCTTAGGCATTCTTCATCTTTACAGACAAATTAGAAAAAAAAAAGAAAAAAAACCCCACCCTGCCTTCAACATAGCACATTCATAGAAATAGATAAGAAGAACAAGTTCTGCCATGCATGAATTTCTACATAATATTAAAAAGAGTGTGATTACATTTATGGGTAATTGATAAGGTTCTTACCTGATAATGATCAGAGGTCAGGAGTTTAAAAGCTACACCAGAACTTAATTTCCCCACAAAACCAAACCAACAAAGCAACAAAACCACAAACAAAACCCAGGAGAAGATTTAAAGCGATCTTCTGGCTTCTTATGAATCACTGTTTTCTAGGACAGTTTTTTTTGTTGACTCCTTTGTTAAATCATGATCCCATACCTCTTATTTTTTCCTGATTTTTTTTTTTACCCTAATTCCTATTATTTCTTTCTCGTTAATAAAGTATGCTTCTTTGCAAGAGCTAAGGTTGCAGATCTGAGATAATGATCTGCCAAAAAATTGCTGGTAAAAATACAGAAAAAAAACCAGAAAGAAAGATTTAAAGATAAACTTTATTACATTGGCAGCTATCTTAATTTTAACTCAAGTTCTCTGATATTTGTCTTTTTTCTTTTCAAGCTTGGGCCATGAGAAATCCAAATCTTTTGTAATAATCTCACTGTACTTTTTATTAAAAGTTCAGACATTTCTAGTCCTCATAACTGTGAAAAAAACTCTCAGGAAAGCAAAGAAAATATGAATTTAAGGCTAAAAACAGATGAGAAAGATCACATTCCTGACAATCTTTTTTAAAAAGAGAAAGTATAAAAGCATTTTTTTTAATTCACAAAATACTGATAAGAAAAAGAAGAAACCCTTCAAACAGCTATTGCTATCCTCATTAATGCCATTTAAAAAAAGAGTCTGTTGTTTCAAATATTTTCTATTTTCTATACAAGTGCTAATGAATCCCATTGCACATATTCATGTAAAAATCACAGCAAACATCCCAACTATAAAGGTGTGAGCACTGGGGGAGCATCAAGACTTGCACGCAGCCATGTCTACTGACTGGGAAAATGTAATGTCTAGGTAGAGGCACTTTGCTTTTACACTTGTCCATCACCCAGCACCGGCAGCTAGATCTAAATAATTGGCTTCCTGTCCTTACAAATATCTGTCCCACTGTCAATATTTTTACATAAACACCAGTCCACACTGAGCATTAGTCCTATCTTCTATAAAAAACACAAGCACACATTAATGCATAGGGCTTAACACTTATTTCAGTGTAATTCAGAGCAACTTTTATAGAAAAGTTAAAGAAGGAAGCAAAAATCACAACAAACATGTGCCCTGGAGCTACTAATTCCTATGCCCAGGTTTCTGATGAGGATTTCTAGACAGCTGACTTCATGTGCATGTTCTGAATATCCACTGGCCCCCACATCCCCAACCATCTTTTTGTGGGACACCTAAGCTCCAAATCCTGCTTTTCTCAGTTGTAGCTGTGGGTGCACCATACCTCAGAGAGAATGCTTGGCCCTGCAAACACACACCAGTCATTCTTAGAGAAACTGCTTCCTTTGCCCTGCCTGACACATGTCCTCACAAGTGCCTGTGCCAGCTGGAGTAATGAGTGGTGGTGAAGCAGTATCACTTCTCCTAGAATTAGCATGAATTTATATTAGACTGAAGTGACTCAGTAACTACAGGCTTTGGCTTATGCAACAGATGAGAGCTTCTCAAAGAATGGCACAAAAATATGTTGGTTAGCAGGATGGCTTCAGCTACAGGAGAAGAGAGAAGAGGTGAGATGCACAACAGAACAAGATGAACTTCATAGTTTTCATGCCACATTATCTGTTTGTACCACATATACTACTTCCCTTGGTCACCATCCTGACACGTGTTTACTAACAGGTAGCAGTAGTCAAAAGTAGTATTCTAGTGTAATTTTACTGGCATAAATCAGAGCTAGATATCAAATGCTCTTATCCTATTTTGTCAGTGTGCTTTCCAGATTCCATCTGACAGGTAGCCACTGTGATACAGTACAGATGACCATATATTTCTATTGGTAGAGAAGTAATATCAGAAAATGAAGTAACTCAGCACTTATAGGATGGGAAAAGAACAACTTTGCCTTTATCTTCCTCTCAGATATTGAAGGTAGCTTGGTTTGGGCTCCTAGATGCTAAGAATCTGTCAGTTCCATTCCACTTTTCATTCTTCACCCGTCTAATCATAGAGAGTGACTTAACTGCCAGTTCTCCACAAGCATATATAACTGCATATGTCATTCATGTCCACATTCTCCTTAAAATGCATTATGTGCCTAAATTAAATTGAATATCTTGAGGAACTTGTCTGGACATTACAGTAGCAAGTGACACAAGGAAGGTGACACTTGCTGTACATCAGAAGGTATTCACAGGGAGCACATATACATGCACATGCAAGATCAAATACAGCTCATTGTGTCAGTTCAGGGAGAGGGGGAAAGTTAAACTTTCTTTTTCTAGTCTTAGGGCAGCATGTTAATGCTCATTGAAAGATATTGTATCTCTGCCTCAACCTCTAGCAGCTTGTTCTCGCCTCGGTCAAATGTTGCTATTTCTACTTTCTGCTTGGGATTTTAATTCTGCCTGTTTCTGTGATCTCACCTTCTTTTCAGATTATTTTCAGATAATTTGCTATTCATGCAATGTATGGAGAGAAGAGGTGATTTCCTTATGGAAGGGCCCCCCTCCCTTCCCTAAACAGCAAAAATCGTTGATCTCTAAACCCCTGGACTAACTGGTATAGTCTTCCCCAAGACTGAACTTCATTGTGTCTGAAATGGCTGCAGCAAATATCAAACTTGATCCTCACATGCAAGAATTATTTGGCAGAACAGCTCAAAGAAGAACCATTAATTGGTTTCTACATAGCCTTGCAGAGAAAAGTATATTCACAAAGCTGCCAGAGATGAACTGGCCTGAAAGTCCCCAAGATAATTATTTTGCTGATGTTCTATCACAGCAGTGCAGAAGGGCTTCAAGATGGCCAGGAAGGGTGAGTCACAAACAAACCTAATGGGTAACCCCTTAAATACTACCACAGCTTTATTTCTCACAGTATCCATTCATCTAGGTGCTTCCAGTACTGCTTCTACTAAGGCAGTGTCTAAATATCAAACTTCTTTCTCAACTGTTTTTGGTAAAATGTGAACTGGAGATGCTCTAGATTTGGATAGAGGCCTTCTATTTCTTGCAAAGTATCTGTGGTACGCTGTCAGAGATGCAAGAGGTATCGGTGATTGGAAAAGTACTCAGCACACAGAGATGAGTTTGGGAGAACTTTTACTTCAGTTCAGCATCCATCTTGTTATGCCTCATCTTTCAGCAAGGCTCCCCTTTCATCATACATCTCCTGAGAAAGCTTGCTGCATAAACACCCATCCTTGCTTTCATTAAACATAACTGTTTTTCAGAAACCAATTACGTTCTCAAAAATCCTTTTTGGTTCTCATACTTCTAGCTCCTATCTATGACCTTTTGTTTTGAACATTCATCAAAACACACATGCCTTGCTGAGAACATGGGTTTTCCTATCTAAATCCCAATTATTCAGACGTTGATGCAGCTAAGCTGAGAAGTTCCCACAGTACACCACATAGAAGACTGATTGAAGTTTTATGTTGCATTAACCACCTTCACCGTCATAACATTTCTACGCTATTTATTCACTTCTAGTAGTGTAAAATTATGATAAAGGAAACTTCCCTAAACATCTGAGCTCTTGCAGTGACATGCTTACCTACCTCTACAGCCATGTTCCCCCTGGGGATTTGATGGTATAATGAGCTGCATAACATCTGAATAATGAAACTTATGCATGAACACACAAATCAACAACAGATTATCCACAGGAAGGTATATACTGCTGCAATTCTACCAGAATTCTCTTCCTAGGAGGATAAACTAACCAGTATTATGAAGATTCATGTTTCACACCTGCTTTTCATTAAATATTGTTGGCTCTTCATACAATTCCAACATGTGCAGGATGGCATCTTCAGAAAACTCATATTAACCAAATAGTGAAATCTCTGCTCCCTTCCTTCCAGTTTCACACCTTTTATAAGCTATGCAGTTTTCTATCAGTAGATGGCCATGTCGTTTTACAGCTATTTTTCCCATTCTGATTCTTTGGATTAAATGTCAGAAATACAAAAGATTGCAGCTGCCCCAGTATGATCTCTTGAGGTTGCAAATTATTAGATGAAGCAGAGCTCTGTCTTTGCAAGTCATGCACACCATGGAGCTCATCAAAGTCTTTGCAAATAAGCTTCATATGAAAAAGGCAAGAGAAGTTAAAAAATCCTCTCCCTACAAACAGTTCCTACCTGTCCAACCACAGGCCACTACATGTACTTTCATTTGATTAAAGTTACCGTGCTGTATCAAAATCTAAACCAAAGAACAGCAGGATCCTTAAAAAAAATAATCAAGGTCTAACACATTAATCACAATATTTCCATCACAAGGTTAGCTTTCCTTTAAATGCTTGTCAGGTTAGGTTTTCCTGTGAGCATTCTGTAAATATTCAGTATTAACTGCAGCATTTCTTAATGATAAGGTCACAGTCAAATATTTATAACAAAAGTAGTGGGCAGTTGGAAGTACAAGAGGACACTAGGTGCTTTCTAATTCTAGGGGATGTTTATCAGAAGTCCACCTAAAACCAGTGAAAATTAGGAATTGGCTTTGGCATTTATTGTATTGTACTGTACTGTCAGAAAGACCATTCAGAAGGCTGTCCTTAATACAAATGAAATATATAGTTCATAACATACTCTGCTGGGATTTGGGGAGACCTAAACTCAGACCTTTGGTTTCTGCTGATCATTGATTCCATGCCAGGCCCAGAAAACATTCTTAGGACAACTCTGAATCTAAGAAGCATTTTTCATTGAAAAGGTCTAGTTATATTGAAGTTCTTATGAAAGTAGTTTGTTGAAGCTTACTGGTTATTTCCACACTTATGACCCATCACCACTTGTAAATGATACAGCAAGCATCCCCAATTCTGTCCAAGAATTCACATAACTAAAAGTTAAGTCTCAATTTAAAATAATGTTCTCTAGTCGCAACATAACGTTATACACTTTTCTACACAATTAACACAGGGGTGTTATTCTACATTACATAGATAAACATATTATTAGTTTTTCCATTTTGCTACATGAACTTCATTCTAACATCACTGATAGACTTACCGGTGACAGATGATAACTTTTATCACACTTTACACTGTGAAGTAGAAACTGCAGTCACCATGAGCTCAGTCCTCTCCACTCCTTCCTCCTTTCTTGCCACCCGCCTCTCTGACATGCTCGCAGCATTAGGTACACCAGGTATTCTGGGACATGCATCACCCTCCCCCTTTTCAAAGGGGGAAACCTAGGTGCTTTTGAGACTGCGCATTCAAGCCAGTAGCATGACAGGTGCTAGAGTGGTTTCCAGGGTTGTCCCAAGGTTCTCTTCAGCTATATTGTTTTTAGGTTATGTTCATACCTGCGTAGTGTTACTAGGACAAACATTTTTCTGTAAGAGGCAATTTTCATAATGTTAACATCTACAGTGTATACCCATAACTTCATAAGATGCAGTTCAGGAAGCAAGATAGGACTTTGTACTTTCACCTCAGGTGATATTTCTCACTGCCTTCAAAGGACCCATGCAAGCTACATGAGTTATGGTGCACAGTGCGGGTTGTTTATGGGGTGATGTTTTCAGGGTGTGTGGAAATCACATCACTGCACGGAGGTCTGCCTATAGGTCTGCTAACATGTCTGTGCTTCTAGCTGCCAAATGGTGACAGTTGAATATTCACAACAGAGAACAGGGAACACACACACAAAAAAAGAAAGGCAAATAAAGGAGGTAATTCACTTGGTAGATTATTCTAAGCTTTGCATGTTACTACAAATTGCCACTCACATGTGTAACTTCTGCCACAAGTCGAGCAGGCAGGGGAGAAGACCGTCCTGACTGAGCAGAGAACTTTGGCCGGAGCTTAGAAAGAAAAGGAGAACCTACCACCTTTGGAAGAAGGGGCAGGTTACCCAGGAAGACTACAGGGATGCTGTGAGGTTATGTAGGATGAAGATCAGAAAGGCGAAGGCCCAACTAGAACTTAAACTGTCCGCCTCTGTCAGGGATAACAAAAAAGGCTTTTATAAATATATAGGCAGCAAAAGGAGGGCCAAGGAAAATCTCCCTCCTTTGTTGGATGCGGAAGGAAATTTGGCCACTAAGGATGAGGAGAAGGCTGAGGTACTCAATGTCTTCTTTGCCTCAGTCTTCAATCGTCAGACTGGTCACCATCAAGGTTTTCATGCCCCTGAGCTGGGAGATGGAGATAGGACACAGAATGAAGTCCCAGCAGTCGAAGAAGTGGCAGTCACTGACCTGCTCCTCCAC
>VXBZ01012566.1:5759-31724 GCA_013399135.1 Heliornis fulica | reverse complement strand
AAAAAAATATATATATATATATAACCTCAGTAATTGACTTATGAATATAGTCACCCTCTGTCTTCCTGAAACTGGTCAGATAGGGATGCCTCACAGAATTAGTGCTTTTCCTCTGCATCTGTAATCATCACAATGAAGACAGACCATGAACAATAATGGTCCTCAAAATGTCTGGTACCAATATACCTATACACACGCCATCACCTAGACGGGATGCTACAGCTAACTCCTGGAAGCTGGAAGTTAAACTAAGCCTACGTTTTAGTAAACCAGAGATAGGAGAGTTTCATCTCTCCCATCCCTGCCCTGAGGTCTGGCACAGGCTGTAGGACTGGCACTGTGGCAGGTCAGCTGTTGGTGTGCACAGGGGTATCCTTGACACACTGTCCCATGCTCCTGATACATCCTGGGGTACACTAAGCTGGACAGAAGCTCTGCAATGCCAAGCACTCCTGTCAGAAGGTGAGAAGCCAAGGTTTCAGGTTCCAGAAGCATTTAATTTCTCACATTCAGTTTTGAAATTTCATTGCTTTGGGGGAGTAGATTCTTTTTCGAAGTTCATCTTATTCTATCAGATGAAGCAGGCAATGGCTGCCCAAGTTCCATGATTAGAGGTAAGCTGTCTGCTGTCTACAGTTTAAAAAAAAAAAAAAATGAAAACAAAACACCCCCTGCTCTCTCTTCCACACCTTCAAAAATTTTGACTTCAGAGAAGAGAGCAGCCATACTCTGCATCTGGCCCACACACATTGCTGAGTCTAAACTGATTGGCCAAGGCATCAACAAAGCCACATATTTTCAAATTAAGTTAGACCTTTTGATCAAAGAACTTGGGACACTTAAGCAATGCCATAATTTCTTAATTATACATCTTATTATTTGATTGGAATAAGATTTAACACAATGACATTCAATAATTTTGTTCCAGGGGAAATGGATTCTCATTGATTCTGCTGCTCTGAGATAGAAGAAGCCACAGATGCTGAAAGAACTGTAATACCAACAATAACTAGTAGAAAAGGCATCCTACCAACTACTCAGTTTAACCATAATTTGAGATAAAGGTGACTGACAACTGGGCATAAAGGGATGTTTTTATGTGATTTTTTTTTGTTTGTCCAGTGTCACTCAAACAATGAACCAGTTCACCTCTCAAGCTATTAGAGAAGGGGGGAATGCCTCCCTCTTGATCAGGCAAGCAGGACAGAAAAATCAGCATGTCAGAGACAGCGCCGTCCATCTGAGCACCAAACAGTCCAAATAATATATTAAATTTAGCTGTTGTTTTGCTAGATCAATGCAGTTTCATCATGAAATTTTTAAAAGTATAAAAATTACTAGCTTACAAAAACAGTGTTACTTAAGAAACGCTGTTCTCCATGTTAGCATGTCATCTAGTTCAACTTGCCATAGTGGGAAAGGCAAAGGCTGTTTTTCAGCCATTCAGTCCAAAGCTGCTCATGGATCTTTTTCCTGCAGTACTCAGAAACAGCTTTGGATAGACATAGACCGCTGCTGGCATTAAAAAAAATTGCCTCATTCTCTTCAGCACAGAGACATGCATACTTTCAGACAAGTTCCCTTACAACTCTTACACATCCCACAAGACTGAATGGTGCTTTTTTATCCAACACACTCCTACTACAATAACTGGAATTTGTGTTTGTTTCTGGTGCACAAGGACTATAGGCTGGGATCAGGATAGTACCTGTTAGGTTTCATGCATGTTTTTATAACCCTGGGCATGATCTTTGGACTGAAGAGCTAAGAGACTCAGACAGGCAGAAGAGAGCCAGAAACAAATAACAACAACTTGCCTTTAAATCAGAATATGTACAAGTGTTCTAATTAATTTTTGGGCAGGTGGAAGAGCACATAAAGTTGTGTATGAAAAGAGCGTAAACTCCTTGGGACTTCTGCAGCCTGCCATTTGTTGTCTAAATGACAAAGAGATGTCATGACAAGGGCAGACATGGAGCAGGTTTAAAGGAGGAAAGTCTTGGAGGTTAGCATCAAAGTAATAGCATGGAGACAGTTCAGATAAATCAGTGAGCTTCCCCTGGATATCACTGGAAATGAGTTATAGGATGATGGTAAAACAACAGTCAAACCCAACAACCAGTGAAGTAATGTGCATCCAACTCTGGGGTCTCCGTTACAGGAAGGACATAGAGCTGTTGGAGTGAGTCCAGAGGAGGGCCATGAGGATAATCAGGGGGCTAGAGCATCATTCCTGTAAGGACAGGCTGTGAGAGTTGGGCTTGTTCAGCCTGGAGACATTAAGGTTGAAACTTCATATGGTTTTTAGAGGTGCACTGCTGCCTCAGACCACTACCCACAGCCCTGGCAGGGTCTCTGGCTCTCCTTTACCAGCTCCCTCCTGCTTCCCATCTTTCCCAGATGGTGAGGAACACCAGTGCTTTTTCCATTGCTCTGATAAGTCCATGCCGTGAAGTCATCTCAGTACCACTTTCCTTCCAGGGACTGTGAGGCTGCCACTGCTAATGCATCCCTGTGCTACTGCAAACTTATTTCTTACCAGGTTTGGAAAACCCTGTTAAACATTACTGAGGGCCTCACAGAGGGAGAGAGAAGCAGAGCACAGCAGGACTTCTTGAGATCCCCTGCTCCACATCTCCTGGCCTCAAGGATAACATCTTTGTCTTGTTGAACTTGAATCCCATGCAAAGTCCTTCTGCTAGTTCTGAACTTTGCACAATACCTGTGTCCAGTTATCAGTTACATGTCAGTCAAGTTCCACATACTGCAGGAAGGAACAATATATGGAACCACAGATAAGCAATGTACAGTGAAAATTCACTTGGGAGATGTTGGCCAGAATTCATTGTTTCCCTCTCCAGGGAGCAGACTGCCAGTGTGTCAGTCTGCCTCTAATTACTTCTGTGGTGTATCTCGCACTGTACTTAATATTTTAAATTTCATGTTATTGTCACTTTTCTTTTTTACATTCATATTTACTCCTGTGTTTTTCAGCCATTGCTATGAAGGGAATAAATAATTTCTAGTTCTCTAGTTTTTAATCATACAACCATACAAGTAATTCTTTTATTATAATGAACCAGCAGTGTTTAAAAAGAGATATATGTGAAGTTGTCCTCTGAGTGTACCAGCATTTGGCGAGGTAGTCAGAAAGGTACACAAAAAGCAACAGGAAGCAAACGTCATCCTTTGAGGTTCATGAGCAACCAGATAACTTCATTCCTCTGATGTTCTGACAAGATAAGAAGAAATCATAAGCCCTGGAAAAATCCCTTTTAGGGTTTCATAAAGTTATCCATCATCTTGATATATATAGAAGATGACAAGTCAGCGGAGAAGAGCTTTGCACATTGACCTTATATGGGTTAATTTTTAGAATCATTCTGAGGTAGCATCTGTACAACAACATAAGAAAAACACAGCTTAGAAATAAAGTGCCTACAATAGGAAACACCTTTGTGACAGGCAGATGGAGCTGATCACAGAACAATAGTTTAATGAAGTGATATCACATGATCACAATATACTCCACCATCTCGTCAAACATTTGTCCCAATATTTTGCCATGGCTGTGTTTATAATACAGCTCAGTAATTATCAGTGACAGTTCTGGGTCCAGTATAAATCACAAGCTTCAAGGATGTTATTTATCAATGGGTTAGCAACAAATGCTGTGCAGCCCAGTTTTATCTCCAGTCCAAGCATCCCTGCACATCTGGAAATCTCATACTCCCTGAAACAGCCCAAACATCCAACATGCATCTTTGACTTTTTCTGTAGGCAGAAGGTTTGGGATGAACCAGGATTTAGCACCACAGAACTAAGCTAATTTTCCTGATTTGGGAAACACTGACATGATATCTCCTTGCATGATCTCTGCAATAAAACCATGGCATTTCCCTGGAGTAACAGCTACAGAGGGAAGGTTGAGGGATGGAGCCACTGTTCCCAGTTTTGCCATTACATTCTGTGCAAGCTCAAAGAAGCCATTTTTATCTATGGTTTAGCTTCTTCATCTGTGAAGCAGAAAGAGACAGACCTGTCTATAGAAAACACAAAGTGCATCACTTCTGAGAATAGGTAATAAAAATGAGTAATTCCTCTACTGACTAATGCCCATATTTTTAAAAGATGAGGGGGAAAAATGAGAACTAGTGAATCAGAATTTGAGAGGGGGTGCATGATAGGTGGAGGGGGGAATTTCTGGATTTAAGACCTCCCCTTGGAACAGGAAAGGAAGAGCTCCAGGACCCCTGTCCCCAGGGGGCTGCAGCAGTGGCACCTCACAGCAGGAACCCTGCCACACTAATCTGGCATCTGACACCAAGGGTATTGGCAGCCAGCTTCAGCCTGTGCTCTCCCTACCCCTGAAGTGCTTTTCTTCACAGGAGTCCTTCAAACACTTCAGTGAGAAAAAAGATAGGCAGCAACTGGGAATTCAAGACATTTCCAATTATTTTCAAATCATGATTCCTTTTTTTTTTTTTTTATAAAAGGCCCATTTTGATCACAAAACATGTCATAAGATGCTCTTGGGAGGTCTATGAGCAGAACCAGACATCAAAGACCTGCAGTGTTTTCTGAGAACGAGAGAGAAGCAGATGACATGGAGTATCACACCACACGGTACCACTGAGCGTACTGGTCTGTGGCAGCTGTATCCCTGGAATGAGGGACAACCAAACACTATCAGAGTAATCCCCGCCCTACAACTCAATTACAGGAACTCTCCACTGACTACGAAGCAGCTATCTTATCCCCCTTACTGCATAAGTACAGGGATGATAAAGCAGAAATCAAAGTCCCCTGCTATCTGTTTGGCCCTGCATAAATCCACTTACAGACACAGAAATCTACTTCAAAGGAAGTTCGCTTATATGCTAAAACACAAAACCAACTTGTAAACCTGCCTGACCAAGCACCATCTGGCAACTCTTGTCACAACAGAGCTATTGTTTGTTTAGGTAGATTTCTTCCAGGGTTTTAATTACGCACCAGAGAGCAGCACCCCGCGAAGAAATCCTCTGACCTCAACCTCTGCAGATGTGAGCTTCTTCTTTTGGACTTTATTGGGAAACATGTCAATTACAAAGAAAGCAAACAGGTTTCCTGCGTTTTAACATCACTATCAATATAGCAAAAGAGATTTTGTGCAATTTCTTAATTTCATGTCTTCACCTTACTAAGAAGAGAAAATAATAATTCTGAATTTCTTATTCTATGTTTTTAAGCTCATCCAGGGAAGAGACTCAGATACACTCTTGACACAAGGAGCAACTGATGGTCAGTAGGATTTATATCTGAGTCTTCCACATTAAAATTTAATACTGTGGATCAAATTTTACCTTGTTGTTTAATCCACAAAACTGCACAGACTTTAAATGTAAGTAATGTGTACTAACTCCAGTGAAAAAGGAGTTATCCTCTGTAGAAGAAGATTTGCTATGGTAAAATCTCTTTGGTACAAGTAGAAATACTCCTGCTATGCTGCTGCAAGTTGTCACAGTTAAAGAATATTAACTGGAAAATGTGCAGTTCCTAACTGGGAGGTCTTCGTTGTCAATTTTGATACAGAAAGAGAGAGATGACAATATTAACAGTAACTCTCATGTTTTCCTTCTCAGAATTGCCTTTTAGGTTTTATGAGAATTGGACATAAAAACATTGAATACTGGCCAGGTCTATAAGGAGTCTTGGTAACACGTGCTAGGTGTTTTTGCTTTTTTTGTGCCTCCTGAAGCTCTCTAAGGTTAAGCAAACACAAACAGCAGGTTCACAGCATCTGGCACAGCAGAGTCTTTGCCCTCCTTCACCTCTCTCATTGAGCATGAACAATAGCTGGAACTAACTAGGCACACGTCGTCGGTGCCTGGCTCTGAGTCATGCTCAGGGCCACCGCCACCAGGACTGATCCAAGTCAGAACCCGTCCCAAGACTTATGCTATGGCTTCTTCCAAACTCCATTATCAGAGGGTATTTTTAAACCATGTTTGGTTATTATTAGAATTTCTGTTAGTTTAGTGAATCTAGACATCATAATTTTGAAAATTCTTCCAAGGGGTCATGTTTTTCTTCTTCCTTAAGTGGATACAGCATGTAAAGCAGATGCCTGCCAAGTATTTTCTTTTCTGCCCAATTAAGTATGAAATATTAAGTATACCTTATGAAAATTATTCTTTTGCCTGATAAACTCTGCCAGACATTCCTGAGCAATACAGCATTCCATACTCTTGCTGTCTGAATTCTGATCAGTAAAACATCCTGAAGGTCCTGGAGGAGGCACTGTGGCTGCACTTGGTAAACGTTCTTTTTTTTTTTTTTTAGTTGCAGGTCAGGNCTGGGGAGAAGAGACCAACCCCCACCTCACTGCAACCTCCTTTCAGGTAGTTGTAGAGAGTAATAAGGTCTCCCCTCAGTCTCCTCTTTTCCAAACTAAACAACCCCAGCTCCCTCAGCCGCTCCTCGTAGGGCCTGTTCTCTAGACCCTTAATCATCCACGTTGCCCTTCTTTGGACATGCTCAAGAACCTTAACGTCCTTCTTGAAGTGAGGGGCCCAAAACTGAACACAGTACTCGAGGGGAGGCCTCACCAGTGCAGAATACAGGGGGATAATCACCTCCCTGGTCCTGATACACCACACCGTTCCTGATACAAGCCAGGATGCCACTGGCCCTCTTGGCCACCTGGGCACACTGCTGGCTCATGTTCAGGCAGCTGTCAACCAACACCCCCAGGTCCCTTTCCTAAGTAAATGGGAATAGGATGAGAGGAAATAGGTACAAGTTGGGCCAGAGGAGGTTTAGATTGGATGTTAATAAAGACATAATTATTAGAAGCAATTTATAACAGTATTTGAATCTAAAGAAGGATGCTGAGAGAGAAAGCTAAGAAGAAAAACAGGTTTTCTTGAATGCACTCAGAAGTTCATGCTCAATTTCCCACTCCCTTGCATTGCTTCCATGTCACTGAAATTTTTCTGATGTCAACAAAGACACACTGACATTAAGAATAATTATGGAGAAAGCAATCAGTGAGGTTCTAACAAGTGCTCATTTTTACTGGCTGCTCAGCACTACCAACTGAGAGATGATATCACCTGCTCCAGTGGGCATCAGCAGCAGGTGCATATCTCAAGCTGGCTTCTGAAGAGCTAAGCAGCCCAAATTCCTCTTTCAGAAGTTTTAGTTCAACAGTTTCTCAAGAGCTGTCTGATCTAGGAATCTTTCCATTGTTCCAAAGATGTCCTTTTATGTTGGAAAACCAAAAAGGCTAAGGGCTGAGTGTCATAGAATAAGCATTATTTCCAGTAGATTCAGGCAAGACTCATGTCTACCTGGGATGTGCTTCCTCAAAAACAGTCATGGGGAAGGGGAACCTGAGATGCAGCTCTTACTATGCATCAGTTAATATGCCTTCAAAAATAATTGGTTTTGTCTACTCCCCATCAGCTGAGTTGTCTTTCTTCAAGCATTAACTTGTCATCTTTTACATATAGATAGTGAAATCTGTTCATAAGGCAGTCTTGGGAAAGGACAGGTTATCTGGGTTTTTTTGCTGTTGTTTAAATGAAAGATATAGGTGTATCATTGGGATTTTTTTAATAAAAAAGAAATTCCCATATTTTTTTTAAAGAAAAATAATAGTGTATCTGTGTTAGTGTTGTATGCTTTGCAAAGTAAATACAGTGACAAACACAGGGGTAGGGTAGGGTGGAGCCTGGGGTTACAGCCTGAATATCCTTGAGGAAAGCCATCCAGGGAAAGAAAAAAAAAAAAGCAAACAAAAAACTTTTGAATGTGGTTGTCTTCCCCAGAAGCACAACATTTCAGCAAACGGAAGTTTTCATTCCTCCTACAGCTGCAAAGGATGTTTGCAACTAAACCAAATCACTGTAGTTAAGGGTGAAAATTGATTAACAAAGTCATCCTGCCACATAGCATTTTATATACTGAGTTACATTTTCTGGGAATGCTGACATCATCTATACTGAGCCTGCATGGCTTTGTGCAGAGGTTCAATGAAACAAAACCAACCCCACAAAACTTACCATGTGAAAGCTCATTATTCCAAGAAACCTGCAATGAAAGTGTTGAAAAATCAAAGAATGTCCTTAAAAAGCTGTGTCTCCTTGATTTCTGGTGGAGTCTAAATGATGGTTCAGTACTTTGCCAGAATGGCCCATGTCTTCCTAGCACTAATTCATCTGCGTCCTACCAAGAATAACTTTGGTGTCTCTTTGTTTTTAATGATGTAAGATAGGTGACAGGTACCCAGAAAACTCCAAAACACTGTTATAAATACTAATGCTCTAAGTGGGCACTTCCCCAGACCTTGAAGAGAAGGGAGACTGGAGAGCTATTTGTAAGACCTTGCTGTGGTCTTATTAATTCCTTCTGCCCTTTTCAGAAAACATATATTTCATTTCCCGTCTAAATAGATAACCTGAAGATGATCCTTTCCTCTTGTTTCTGTGTCACAGGCACCCTTGATAGCAAGAAAGATATTAATCCAAAGTCTATTTCATCAGCCTCCTTGAAATGCTAACAATTATTGTAATTGCAGTGAGACAGACACCTCCCCCCAGCCAAGATTTGCAGCTGTGAACCTTAGCTAATCTTAGAAGCAGGGGCCAGTGCTTCTCAAACAATATCCTGTTATTTAGAATGCCATGAAACACAAGAAAAAGGCTTCAAAATCCTCTCATCTCCAGTTAGAATACATGTTTCTTAACTTTTTCTCTTACCTCTTTCTTCTACCTCGAATTTGGACTGGTGGGAAAACGGTAACAACGGGCAGGTAGAATATCAGTCTCTCTGTCTCAATCTTTCTTTCCTAGTAAACAGTTACTTATCCCATAAATGCTCAAACGTAAGGCATTGTTTCACCACTGTCAATACCCACCTTCCAAGTGAGAATGATTGTCTTGGTTGGTAAGAAAGAAAGATCTCTGAAAATTGTCAGCTAGAAACTTGCCTGAGAAGATATAGGTAACTAAAGGATTGGATGGCAGCTAATTGGTGAATCTGAGATGATGAAGTTCAAATTTTGATGTTCAAAGTAGCATCTAGTGATATGATTTCAGGGGGTGAGGGAGGTAAGATAGCTTACATGAACAGTTCTTTTTTTTTTTAACTTTAATTGCTAGAGTTGGAGAAGGGATTCCATTTCACCACCCAACACTAATTGGTTACACAATGCATCTTTAATTATCTCCAGCCTATTTTCTCTCAAAATTCATTTAGTAAATTGTGTTAACTCTCTGGGATGCTCTCCGCATAGAGGTTGCTACAGCACATTTTATATAGGTCTGAAGTAGGTTCTCCTATCTTGTTACAGCAGCTGGTTACCATGAGATAAGCACATGAGATGAAGGATTCTTCATTCTTAGCAGAATGGACTGAAGAATCAGTCCTTATCAGAAGAGAGTCTTAGCTTCACAAAGCCATGCATGGGTTGACTTCCTTTGTGTCAATAGGCTCTGAAAACTAGAAGAATTCCCACTGGGAATTGTGACACAAATTTTGCAGGCTTTCTCCATGACAATATATTTAAAGGCAGGACTATAGCTTTAGAGGTTGATGAACAACATGGACCAGCTCAGCAGTTTGGGAATTTTGGCGTTGCTCTCTGTCAGTTATGCACTATAAATTATTGGCTCTCATAGGAATGCTGTGGCTCATACAATATGAGATGAAAGATCATAGAATCATA
This sequence comes from Heliornis fulica, assembly GCA_013399135.1. NCBI lineage: Eukaryota > Metazoa > Chordata > Aves > Gruiformes > Heliornithidae > Heliornis > Heliornis fulica. The sequence continues at coordinate 22,012 of VXBZ01012566.1, read as the reverse complement.
GAATCATACAATAGCTAGAGTTGGAAGGGACTCCCAGAAGTCATCTAGTCCAACCCCCCTACAAGAAGCATGGACACCTCCAACTAGATCAGGTTGCTCAGGAAGTTGTAGATCAAAGAATCATAGAACCATAAAGTGTCTCAACTTGAAAGAAACCCATAAGGATCATCAAGTCCAAATCCCACACCTTGCAGGATTGTCTAAAAATAAACCATACAACTCAGAGCATCATCCAGATGCTACTTGAAGTCTGACAGGCTTGGTGCCCTGACCACTCCCCTGGGAAGCCTGCTTCAGTGACCAGCCACTTTCTCACCAAGGAATCCTCCTAATATCCAGTCTGAATTTCCATTTCCTTGTGTCCTGTCACTGGTCACCACAGCGACAAGTTCAGCACCTTCCCCTCCTTTGGAAAAGGGACCTGCCTCCCTTGAGGAAGTTGTAGACTGCAGGGGATCACCCCTCAGCGTTCTCTTCTCCAAGCTAAACAAGCCAAGTGACCTCAGCTGCTCCTTGTAAATCGTGCCCTCAAGGCCTTTCTCTATCTTAGTTGCTCTACTCTAGACACATTCTAGTAGCCTGGTGTCCTTCTTATATCAAGGTGCCCAGAACTGCACACCGTGCTCAAGGGGAGGCCACAGCAGTGCAGTACACAGCAGGAAAGTCACCTCCCTCAAACAGATGGCAATGCTGTGCTCAATGCACTCAGGACAGTATCATCGGCAAACTTACTTAATGTGTGTTTAATTCCTGCATCTAGATCATGTATAAAAACATTGAAGAGCACTGGCCCTAAAAAAAAAAAAAAGTGTGTTTGCTCTACTGTTAAAGTTTCCTTGTGTTGTCAGGATTTTTTTTTCCTGTTGTACAAATACATAATCTTCAGTTAACAGAACAATGCTGAATCTATTAACATCTGTAAAACATTAAGAAAAAAGTCCCCGGACAATCTTCGATGAGCTCTAGGCAACAGTTACTAACAATGTCTAATTTGTAACACTTTGCAAGAGCTACTGGTCAGAGTACAATGATCTTAGCTAACATGCCTATTCTCCCTGCACAGCCATAGCTGGAATTAGCTCATTACTATGTGTAACAGTTCCTGCAGTCAAAAAGAACTGTGTTGTCTTTTTTATTCTACAGAATCATGAAATAATGCTTAACCTAAGCAGATCATAGCTTCCCTGACTTCCTAACCTTGGCTTTACTTTCTATGTTGAGCAGATTTAACACTAGACTTCCTGTTCCATACCTCTTTTAATCTATTTAAAACAGCTACAAAGACAGAGACGACACAGAGATTCCCCATACTCTTTCCTTATATCATCAGTAAGGAGCATGATTTTTAATTCTAGGTCTCTCACAGTCAGCTTGTGATTTCTGTTTCTGAATAGAATGGCAAGGCTGATGTTGCAACATTAGACAGACTACTATCTAGTCCATTGCTTTTAGCATTAGTGATATGTTGCTTTTAATAGTAAAGTAACATCTTATCTCTACCCTTGTTCCAACTTCAAAGTGAAATAAAACCACTGTGTTCTGCTTGCCAGACCCTAGGGTTTTATTATTAACTATTTAATTTTAAATTATAACCTTTCAAACAGGTAATATATCTCTCAAAAAATACTGAAATAAAGAATTAGCAATGCCATAACAAAATCTAAAAATCAAGGTCCCTCCATAACAAGCAGTAGGTAGGTACATAATGAAGATAGGCTTTTACTTTCTGAGGAGAAGGCAAGAAGGAAAGGGGAGAAAGGACAGCACAGAGAAATAAAGCAGGTTGTCCAGGTTGTCATTTAATAGAATTTTGGTCTTTAAGACTCAGTTGACTGAAATAACTATCACTTCTGTCGCCTGAAACCTGAAGTGATCTAAACTAATTTTTAAGCTAACAAAGTAAAGAAAGTGAAAGGTGAGTAAAAGGACACAAATATGTGCCCACAAAATGTAGTCTTTGTCTTGCAAGCAGGAGAGTCCTTTTACTGCCTCAGTGGAGCAGGCCAGGGATAAGTAGCCCGGGCTGGAGGCATTGGACATGTCTCGTCATGCAGAGTGTAGTTAGATGGTTTTAACAGGATTTGTGATGTTAGCACATTGTGGGTCTGTTGTACAACAAAAGAATCTCTGATGCATATTTAAAATAAAATGTTTAAACAGCTCTAAGCCCCTAACTTGGCTTCTTATTCCAAATAAGATTTGTCCATTAACCCTAAGACACTTCAGATACTCTGATCCTCACAACACCTCTGCATGGTAAGGAAGTACTGATATATTCTTTGTACAACCAGAAATTGAGGTACAAAAAGTTTTAAGAAGGGATCTTCAGAATGATACATCTCTAAAATTCAGATTTTCAAACTCATCTGCTCAGCTGCTACATTTACAGACTGATGGAAAGTAAATGCTGTATGCTGGCCATGCTGGTAGACTGTTCACTTCTATCAGTAGCCTGAGACTTATTAAAAATTGATGCTGAGGAAGGGACTCAAAGCTGTGGAGAAGACAATAAGAGCTTTGGAGAAACCCAGGGCTTGTTTGGCAGTTTTCAGTTTACACTACGTGAAGTTTTCTGTAGTTCGCTGCCTGTAGTCTGTCACTGGCCAAATCTGCCTTTTCAGGTTCCTGATCTGCTGCCTATCACTAAAAATAAAAATAATCGGTCTTTGAATCTTGCTGAATAAGGCTGGATTCCTGCTTCCTTTCCATACAATATGATTTCCAGTATGACAATTAGAATTGTACCCAAATTAATATTGAGAGCATCAGGAATTAGAGAAAAAAAAGGTAATTTTTTTTTTTTCTGAAGAATAATAAAATCAATATTCTCAGAAGACAAAGTGGTGGGAACTACTTCACTATGAGAGTGGTGAAGCCCTGGCTCAGGTTGTCCAGGGAAGTGGTTGTTCCCCCCACCCTGGAGGTGTTCAAGGTTAGGTTGGATGGGGCTTTGAGCATCCTGATCTACCGGAGGGTGTCCTTGTCCATGGCAGGGGGCTAGAACTAGATGGCTTTGAGGTCCCTTCCAGCACAAATCATTCTATGATTCTATGACAAAACTTTGATTTGACTCAGCAACACCTGAATAGCATAAGGAGTAATTTCACCATTAGCTATGAATAAAGACGAAGGGATTTTAAGGTCGCTGTGACTACACAACAATGTCAATGTACTTCTTTCCAATGACTGACCTTGAGATCTAAGAAAGGAGTAATCTCTAGCTATTTAAAAGGCCAAAGAATATGCTTTAGGGGACTAACTCTTCTTTCTGATACACCTCTGCAAAGCCTGTAAAACCTGTCTGAAATCAGAATTGGTCCAGAAGACAGAAAATTTCAAATAACCTTTGGAAGAGTTCAGGATCTGGCCTTACTTATTACATTACCTTTCACAGCATCTGATTCAATGCCTTGTGTGGTGTGATTACTTTAATTATAAGTGTACATTGTGTTTCCTGAACAGTCATTGTACTTGTCCATCACTGTGTGAAAAAGGCCACAGAGATTAAGTAATAGCAATATTTCAAGTCTAGCTAGTGCCCAAAATGTTACAACAGGTTAAGCTGCCCTGAGTGCTTAGAAGATATTAAAATAATTTGTTATTCTTTTTGTCTTGTTTCAGGCAAGATTTCACATTCTTCTCTGTCAGTTCCCAGTTTGCAGAAGACAATTAGACTGTAGATACACTGAAGATAGGTCTACAGACTTTTTATATTCATCAGTATAAATAACTGACCTCAACTAAAATGAAGAAGTATAAGTACTAGTAGTGGGCAAGATCTATTAATTCTTCCTGCCTTCTTCTGCTCACCACCCCCCACCATTTTTTCCCCATAAACCCACATTTCTTTCTATTCTTACGGTTGTATTGTAAAACTGTTAGTTGTACTGCAAAAGTAAACAATATTCAGCCCAATTTAATATTTTGGGAAAGTTATAAGCAACTGAAAAGTAGGTATTATAGTGGGGTATGTTAGGCTATCTTAATGATAGGTAATTTTACAAACCCTGCCTTTGATAACTGAGAAAACACAGGTAACAGACATCTAAGAAATCATATTCTGAAGTAATTGTATCCTGGGTAACATTTACTCCCATTTTGTGTCATTGCTTGCTAGTTTGATGTTAAAATTAATTCATTTTTATGAGGCTGTGCTCTCTTCCTTTCATTAGGGGGAAAATTGCTACATGGATTATGTGATGGGAGATTACATGAGGTGTACATCAGAGGCCCATGTTGCCACTTGGTTCTTACAGCTGTAGAATGCATGTTATGAGCTGCTCCTCGAAGCTTGAAATGAGTTAACTTGGCTTACTGTTGGAATGAGAGAACTGTTTTAGCATGTATTTTAATAATAATAATAATAATAATAATAATAATAATAATAATAATAATAATAACTACAACAACAATAACAAAACCAACAACAACAACAGCAACAACAGAAATAATCCTATTAAGGGTTGTCTACAGTTCTTTTTGAATTTAACTATAGATTAATATTTGCTAATGTGGTTCTGGGATAAGATAGTAAATCCGAGTCAGATTTCAATACATTGAAGATGCTTTATACATTATGAACATCTTTACAGAGTATACCGATAGACACACACTGACATCAGACATTTTGTATGAAATAGCCCAGCAACACTACAATCCTCTAGCACGGTGCTGGAGGCCAGGTGCCCACTCTATCTATCACTTCCCCTCCCCAGATGGACAGGGGACAGAAAATAGAAGAAAATGTAAGGACAGGGACACCTCACTCACCAATTACCATCAAGGGTAAACCAGACTAAATTCAGGAAAATTAATTTAATTTCTAAGCAATCAAATGAGAGTTGAGCAATGAGAAATAAACGTAAATCTTAAAAAAAAGACCACCCTTCCTCCCACCGCTCCTTTCCTTCCGGGCTTAACTTCACCCTTAATTTCTCTACCTCCTCATCTGGTGACTCTGGGTGATGGGTAATGGGGATTGCACCCCTGTTTCTCTTCCTCCTCAGTGGGAGGACTCCTCACACTCTTACACTGCTCCAGCCTATGTGCCCTCCATTAGAGACAGTCCTTCACGAACTTCTGCAATGTGAGTCCTTCCCATGGGCTACAGTCCTTCATGGACTGCTCCAGTGTGGGTACCTTCCATGGGGTGCAGGCCTCCAGGAACAGATTGCTCCCCCATGGGTTCCTAAATCCTGCTATCAAACCTACTCTGGTGTGGGCTTCTCTCTCCACAGGTCCACAGGTTCTTCCAGTAGCTTGCTCTACTTTGAGCTTCCTATGGGGCCACAGCATACTTCAGGTCCCTCCACCTGCTCCAGTGTGGGGCTTGCTACAGGCTGCAGGTGGATCTCTGCTCCACCATGGATCACCATGGACTGCTGGAGGACAGCCTGCCTCACCATGGTGTTCTCCATGGGCTTCAGGGGAATCTTTTCTCTGGACTTGGAACACTTCCTCCTGCTCCTTCATCAACCTTGCTGTCTGAAGTGTTGTTTCTCTCAGTCTCATTCCTGTCTCTGTCTAAAAGTGCTCTTGGTGTTTTTTATTTCCTCTTCTTAGTTATAATTATATCAGAGACACTACCACAGTCAATGGTGTGCTCAGCGTTGGCTTGTGGTGGGTTTGTCTTGGAGACAGCTGGCATTGGCTCTGACACAGGTGAAATTTCTGTCAGCTTCTCATAGAAGCCACCCCAATTAGTCTCACCTTGCTTGCCACATAAACCCAACACAAGTGCACCTGCAGTTTGATATCCAGGGTTCACCAGGGATATGGACAGTGAGTGCTTGTAAGAGAACATATATATAACTTTAAGGAAAATATTATTGTGGAAAACTTTCTTTTTTCTTAGGAAATTTCTTCTCTTGGGGAATTTCTTAGCTTCATACATGTGTGACACTGGTTGAGATACAAGGAAACTGGATATTTCGATCCCTCCTGTAGCCACTTGACTGCAGCTGAGAAGAAAAGGTTTAGAGAGGTGTTAGCTACAGCTTTGTAGACACTGAATAAGAAGGATCCATTATGCAGAAAGAAGTCAAAATTACATTCAATTTTATTTGTTTTTTTTTAGGAATTCTTGAATTAACAGATTAAAATAGGAAACACAATATGGCACAACTGATAAGACAGTAAAGCAGCAATGAGGAAGATTCTGATTATAGCTAAGCCTGAGCTACTGACCTGTTGTGTGACCTTGAGAAAGTGGCTTATTCTTTCTGTATTAACAGAATCAAAATCCTGACATCAATAGAATTCGATGTTCCTTGGCATCAGTGCTGATGTAAGGCCTCACACAACAGACTCTTCATCTCTCTTAAGTCTTTAGACATGATTATAATTCTTTTGCTATTAGACCTATAACTGAACCTGCACAGTAATCTGGTCAGTCTAGCAGGACTTCCTGAGGTCCTTCCTATGTCCTAATGTGTGCAGCAATGGATGTGCTTAGTATAGAAACAATCAGTTGCACATCCATTTGAAACCTTAATCCAATTTTACGTGTACCATATGTTCAAAAGTATAATAATTTCAAAGAAAGAATGAGAAATGGAGAAGCAGAAAGCCAAAGAGGAATTTCCAGAGGAAATAAAACACTCTCAGTATTTATGGTTCAGATGAAGTAGTACATATATGTATTAAACCTGTGATCAACTTTTTGTTGACTTCAGGTTGCATAGTTTGTGTAGTTCATGATGCAGTGCCATTTTCATAACACACTTCATTAGAAGTCTTCAATCTGGAATACTCTATATGAGCAACTAAATTTCATTAAATCCACTTTCCTCTCTAAGTCAATCGACTCAATTGTGATTTGTGATATACTATGATAGCTTAGATGGAGAGTTTCAGCACTGTGAAAAGCATGAGAAAGACGTTTTCCTCCCACTCTTTATAAAAGACAAAGCCTATGCCAGAATTGTGCTCATGAGTGGACAGCTGGTTTCTAAGGGAAGGACTTTAGTAGGGAATAATTTTTCAGTGGTATGAACCTAATAGGAATTATTAAAAACAGTAGTATTCTAAAAAGATTTTCAATTTAATAATGTTTTAAAAAGACCAACAAACCATGACAACATCTTTTTAGCTGTGAAAGCACTTGGTTCCACTGTTTATTTAGTCTCAGAAGTCAAAAAGGAGTAGAGGTAAACTTTCTTTTTTAGAACAATGTAAAAGAACTCTTGGATGGAATATGATGTTGGTTTTGGTTTTTTTTTTTTCTTATTATTTGTAAGTTATTTCAGTGGAAGAACTTCAGCTTTTCTACTTTTTGTGTGGTCATTTTTTTAAAACAAGATGTATAGAGACTAGACCCTGGGGATGTGTGAAGAAAGGTTCCAATGTTAATAAAATAGGGTTTTTTTTCTTGTTTCCTCAGGAACCTGGAAGAGACTTTTATTGTTTATGTTTATTTACCTGTCTGTGTGGAACTGAAGAGGGACCAATACTGAAATTAAAAAAATATTAGAGAAGAATAAGAAATGCCAAGTCATTTGTTAATTTTGTTGAGGTAAGATATTTCAACATGGCCTTGATATGGTGACCTCCCTCTTTGCTGAATATCTGAAAATAAGCTTTTTGTTTTATCCAAAGCTTATATTCCAGGAATACAACTTACAGTATTAAATATTCTATGACATCATTCAGACATACGTCATTAGCTAAACAAATGATTTTAGTTCAATACTCAATTCCAGAAACAAATTAGTTCCTTTACTGATTAAGGCATGGCAGAAAATGGGATTCTTATTCTGCAAGACCTTCCCATGCAATGCTACGCCCAGTATAAAAAAAAAATCTTTCCTGTATAATTTTTGTTCTACTAAATTCTGCCATCCCAAGAGACTGGGAGGAATGACTAGGTCAGCCCATGGAACGTTAGTATAGCTTTTGCAGCAGCTGCACTTAGGAAGAGGCACTACAGCACAGCATATATTGGGCAAGGCTTAAAATCCTCCCTCACCTTCCATTAAATTACAGTATATTAAATAACAGCTTTTGAGGAGTGTCACACAAATTTCACTGGGAAAGAAACTGTGTGAACAATTTAATTACAAGCAAGGGTCTTGGTGAAAAGGCCAGAGTTATACAGGCTATGCACCTGTCCTTGCCCTGAACATGGCTGGCCCACATGTGTACTGATAACTGGTTGGTGTCCCCTGACTTACGGGTAAAAACTCCCAAGTAATCCCAAAAGAATGACAAAGAATGATGACTTTGGCTGATACAGAAAGGTTGGGCTTTTAAAACTCAAGACAAACACAGCATGCTTTAGTGCTTGTAAATAATTTTAAAGAGAGAGAAAGCAACTGCTAATTTAAAGGTAATTCTACTGGGTACATCATAAACCATGAAATTACAATGCTACTCTGCAATATTTCAAGTGGCATTTCTACCAAGTGACAAAATATTCCTATTTATTTTAAATGAGCTGTATCATTCTATAATATCCTAATATCCTAGTGGTTTAAATTACCAAAACTGATGCAAACTAGGGAAAAAAATAAACAACCAAATAAACAATGTAACAACCCTCTGATTCATTACTACATCAACATAACATGAAGAAGGGCAACATTTAGTCTTAATGATTCTTGGTAGCCACTTAGTTTAATGAAAAAGCCTTTACACTGTCACTCATGTTGCACTTAACAGAAATGTTGNTGAACAGACTTTGGACTACCTGAAAATAAGACAAGTGTTTTTTAAAGTTCCCTGCCTTTTGCCTTTTCACTGAAAGGTAGGCTTTCTGCAATCACATCAACATTGTACCTCAAAGACATCAAACCTGTAATCCAGTGGGGTTACAATTTTACTCCTTTTCTGAAATAGCTGTTTATCACGTAATGTGAAACCTTGATTGGCAGCAAGTAGAGAAATTATTTATTAATACAATAGAGGTACTAACTTCTGAACTGAAGAAATAAATCTGGAAATGGCTGTCTAAAAGTAGCATGAAGATTTAGTGAATTGGACTCTGAAGTCAGTTTGAGATGATCAGAATATGCATGACATTTTTTATTAGCTTATAGGAGCAGTTGCTATTACCCACCTTCAACACTGAGAAGTCTAACCCACTATGTTTAACAAAGTTATCAAGGTCATCAACTTTTTCCAGGACAGTACAAAGAGGTATATTTTATATGATATATGAAAGTAAATCCTACTGCTTAAAAACCAAGCACAGGCTATGTATGGAATAAACCTACATAAAATATTGACTAATATTTAAGATCTTCTATTTGTCTAGACTGTCCAGGAGAAGAGCAGTCAAAATGTCACTCTCCTGGTTATTGTTTAAACTGATTTTATATTCATCCTTTTAAAGGATTTGAATCTGCTGATAGTTTGAAGGTCAAGTATATCTTTTATTTTCAGAAGCCCTAAAGGAACTCTCTCAGGACTTGCTTTCACCCAATGACTTCAAGCCACACATCTGCTTCCCACTGTCCTTGAAAGTTTTTAGAAAACACTGTATTTTTTAGTCTTATCAATCTAAATTAGCTATTATAGCATGCTACTTTGGGGTTAAATGGTAAATATAGGCCACTTAAATTAGATAGTGCCATCTTTCTTCTCTAGTGATTTCCCTGCTTAATCACGCAGTTCCTTTTGGGATTCAAATTCTACTACAGGATCACTCTCTGCCTATTCCCTTTCAAAGCAACTCGAGTGATCCCTTGTATGACACCCCCTAACTGCTGCCAGTTTTCTCTGTGGACAGCTTGTTTTACTGTTAATTTCTGATTTCAAACCTTTAATTGAATCAGTGCTGGCCTTCAGTTCCCTTGTCTCATTTTTTTAGTGAATTACCTTCTGAGACCCCATTTCTTCTGAGAGGGAAGAGCTGATACTTTTTTCCACTTTGTGTAGACCAATTTCTCAGACTAAACTTCATTTCCTTACTAAAGACATTCCACTTCCTAACTCTGTTTCTCTACCTCATGGCTAATAGCAGCATGTCATCACAGAGGACACTTACTCTGTAATTATATCAAAGTGGTGAAGTAGGTTTCACATAAAACAGGTCATTCATTATTACTGAAGCTGTTTATTATGAGCCAATACTTCTTTGCAAATCAAGATTACAAGCAAGAAAATACTGTGTTTTGCATTTCTCCAAGTTAAAGTTCAGATTGAGCTCTTCAGCAGCTCAGCTGGCAATGAATAAATAATATTTTTAATGCATTCATGTCCAATTGCCATCCCATGCTAGTTGTGCCTCATTACTATTACTTCCTTCCCTTCAGTGTTTTGTTTGAATTGTACTTTCACCCTGTTAAATCAAGTTGATGCAACTTAATTCTCACTCAATTGCAGGTTTCCAATCTGCCTTGCTAAATGAAAGCCTTTTCTCCAAAAAATCTTATTCTCATTGTGCTGTCTTTCAGTGCCTTGCTTGCTCTCTGAAACTGCAGTTCCTGGGGTTTCCAGGAATTATCTGCATTTACTGTAGTGTACTTGATTGCGCCATACTGCTTTATAACTCTATCAAATAAAGAGAATTACTTCTATTCTTTAGCTTCCCTATAGCATGAAGTAAAACAAACAGAGCATTTTGCTCTGATTCTGTAATAATCTTATCCAGAAACATGCAGATAATCAAACACCGCTTCACTGCTGTACATCACTGACAGAGACCAGCCTGCCTCCATATGAAGATCCTCTAACTGTAGGTCAAATGACTTACAAATGATCAGCCTTCCCAGATACTGCTAAGAGTTGGTAGAGGTCAAGAGCTACACATACTTTGGTCAAACATTTGTGAAGTACTGCAAACTGCAAAAAAAAAGGCTTCTCAGCTTTCAGTTATTTATAACATGTTTTCATGGGACAATGCACAGCAGGTTCTACAGTAGCTGATGTCTCAGGTTCTTTTAGAGAAAGATACCTTCCCAGTTCATTGTGTCCTGCAAGGTTCAGCATATATTGCACCCCTGATGGACACTGAAAATAGACACTAAAAGTGAACTATTTAAAAATACTTTTAGAGTATAATACATATATTGGCCTTACACAAACCTCATTATTACAGTCTTTTCTTAGAATAATGGAGTCCTCTGTACCTTTGCCATGATCCCTGCTCTATTTCTTCTACACAGTTCTGGACAGGAAAAAAAAATGTTGGCATTGAGTACTGTTCCTGTACTTACATACTAGGATTATCTATGCGTGGATGTGTGCATATATGTATATTTATATACTGTCCTGATTGTATCTGGGATAGAGTTAATTTTAACAAGGAGCCAGGACAGGTGAGCCAAGATGGCCAAGGTTGTTTTCCATAACATGTGACGTCTTGCTCACCATAAAAGGGGGCTAGTTGGGGTGAGGTGGCTCTATACAGCTCTGAGAATGTTCTGAGTGTGGGCTGAGTGCCTGGTCTATCATTAGGTCAGTAAAGTGCCTTGTGTTATCACTGAGGTGCATATTCTCAGTGCTGCCGTTGTTATTTCTCCCCTACTCCGTTTGCTGTCACAGTAGAATGGCCGTAACCCAAACCCCAAGGTTTGCCTATGTCTCCCCATTGTCCTCTCTTTTCCACCTGGGGGGAGAGGAGAGCAGCATGTGGTGCTTAGCTTCTGTCTGGGGTTAAACCATAACCACATACATAGATTATAAATTGGTAGTCCTGCACAAACATTGCCAAGAAAGTTTCACACTCATGACTTTTAAGTTAAGAAACATCACCTTATCACGTTCCTTTATCAAGTTTGTCCTTCTAAACATTCACATGAACATTACACATAGAGGCATTAAATGTATTTCTAATGATCACTTCTATGTTGGACACTACTAAAAGTCTCAACCAATCATGCCAGTAGAGGAAAACTTTGATAGCTGTAACCATATTCTCCAGCAAAGCAAGATCAAGAAGAATAGAAGCTCTCAGTCACCTTATCCTACAGAAACAAAGCTTGCTGAAAGTCAGCCTTAAATATGTCCTGTTAACCCTCATCAAATATATTTGTTGACTGGATGCTTCACCACAGAGGTATTTCCATGGTTAGTGTCAGGAATTCATCTTTGTATGTTAGCAGCCATGGCATTGCTAAATATTAACTCAGAAAATATCTTAAAAACAGCCTGGCTTTACTAACCTTGATGCTGTGAGCATCCTTATTATTCAATTCAGAAACATGTAAAAATAATGAGTAAAAAGTAATGCAAAGTATTATTCCTTCATGAAGGCAGGATGTAAAGAGAGGTCATTATAGTCTTATAAGCACAACAGAAGCTCTGCTGTAACAAACTCTTTTATGCAGGTTATAAAAGTTAACAGACACATAGAATCATAGAATCATAGAATTTTTTAAGGCTGGAAATGACCCCTAAGATCATCCAGTCCAACCACTAACCTACTGCCACCAAGTCTACCCTTAGACCATGTCCTCAAGCACCACATCTACCCGTCTTTTAAACACCTCAAGAGATGGGGACTCAACCACCTCCCTGCGTAGACTGTTCCAATGCTTGATGACTCCCATAAGAATACTTCATTCCTATTTTACATATTGGGAACCAAGACACAGTCTGCCATGAAGTCACTTTTTAAGAAAATGGGCAAGAGAAGCAGCAGAATTAACCCCTGCTCTCACATTTATACTCCTCTGTCTGCCAGAGTACAAGGGACAGGACTCAGGCATGGGCTTTCTCTTCTGGCATGCTCCAGGGCCCACCTGAAGGCTCTGACATGGGAAAGGCTCATGTTCTTGCATCTTGGAACAGGCTCAGATACAACATCCACTGTAAATACACACTGCATGTCCTCTTGAAAGTGACTAAAATAATCAGTACTGACGTCTGCTAAGGTTAAGGCACCACAGTTGCTGAGCCATTCCCCCACTTTCTCAGAACAAATACTTGGTCAGGAAAAATACAGGAATAACTGTCAGGCATCACAGAATGAGCTGTGTTTAAAACCTGAATGTAGTCAGGCTAGCAATCTTTTTGTTTTATATCTCTTTCTGCACCAATAGCTACTGACAGGTATTCGTGGATTCTGATACAAGCTGTGGCTTTTAAATCATCGCAGAACTATGCAAGTCTTATACCTGTTCTTAACTTACTGATATAATGACAGCTGAGATCTCTTTCATCCAGGATGTCTTAGATAAGATTTCTAATAGATGATAGCTTGGATAAAAGAAGTCTAGAGGGGATCAGAGGGCCAAGATGGCACAAAGTTCACAAACACCCGAACTGTATAGACATATCTTGATCACTAACCCAAGTAACAGACTCTATTAGTTTAATATATCTGCCTCCCTATGATTCTTTACAGATATTGCTATATTTAGATGATTCCTTCTACTCCCTTAAAAAACTCCCAACAGAAACAAAGAAACCTCAGAGATTTAAAACCTCCTCAAAGAGACAGCTAACATGGTGAAGGATTTGCATGTTACATGTTTGTAACTGTGAAATACACCATAAAATGAGGCAGTGAGCACCTCTTACCATTACAAGATTTTTTCCCCAGAAGCCTATTACTGCAGAGAGATGTAGAAACACAAGGCTTTTCAGTGTGTTTCTTTGAACTTGTCATACACAGACATCACACACAACTTCTATTAAAAAACCTAATTGTATAGGTCTGACTAGCAGTGCCTAATAACATTAAATAGGCAGGATGTTTCAGCACACCGGAAACAGTAAAATTTGACACAAAAGTTTAAAACTGAACATAGCAAAGCACACAAAGTGACTTGCAACTCTCTGTGTGGAAGAAAGTTTGAAATGAAAAGAGGAGATTTTTCCTGCTCTGTTTATCCAGAAGAAAATGTTGGTTTACATTTGTCTGAAATTATCATCCTTACTGATACTCCACTCCTGACATCATTTGATAATAACATTTTCCCATTCTTAGAAGTTTCTAATATATGCACTTATCTTGAATTTCGTTAGTGCCCAACTGGTATCCATAAGCAATCTTCTTTCTTGAAGAAACAACTCACTAAATAAGTTATCTGTTGCTTTACCTCAGCATGGTTGCTTTTGACCTTATGATCAGCAGGTAAGTAGAAAGTCCCATCTCTTCAGCTTCAAAGTACAGATTTCTTTTTAAGCTTCTATTGGTATGAAGTTTTATCCCCTTAGAGGGTCTGATGTTAAGAGAAGTAGGCTAATACTTTTGTTCAATACTTTACCCAGTGCAAGACAGGAGGACACTTACATATTATTCCACACACATTATTCACACATTAACTTAGCAGTAAGAAATCACTGTAGACTGAATTGGTCTTGCCAGGGGATGAGAAGGTTGCCCCCATTACAACACCTCCTCTCCAGTAGGCCTGACTCCAATACTTTTACAAACTTCATTGTAAATTAGTCCCAAGAGTGTCCATGAGTGAGTTGCTTCCTTAATTACAGTTAGCTTGGAGAGTGTTTGCCCTGTATCCTCATTAACTTCTCATCACTCATGCTGGTTCACAGGCAAAGATAAGTACCTAGACAGGGCATGGGTATGCAAAGCTTGCATACACTTATGATAGCTTGTGCATGGTTTCATACAACCCCACCTACTAAGTACCACTATCCAGACATTGCCTTTGGGTGCACCACTTCTCTACCATTCTCCTGCAGAAAGGATCCCTGAAGACTGAATTATGGGGGTGTCTTGATTTAACATGTTTACCATCCCAATACTTCATAATTTTTAAAAGTGACTGGCTCAGGAGAGTAACCATTCAGCATTTGTGAGATACCTCAAATCAAGAAGTCTGTTCTCAGAGGAAGCTTTCACTTCCCCATGAAGTTATTAGATGCCTTTACACTATTCTAAATGAAGGCTGGTTTTAATCCATAGGGAGCAAGCCAGGTTCTAAGAAGAAGTACGGAAGCACGTTAATCAAGAGGCTTTGATTAATAAATGGAAAACATTTTCCCTGAAGAAAAAAACTGCAGTTGAAGTTGATATTATTTTCCAGCCTTCTGAATGTAAATTTCTGAGTTATGCTCTATTCTCAGATTTTATTTGAGAAACATTCAGTTGCTTTAAGATATTCTATTATTTTGATGACAACCTGAGGTCTAAGTGTAAAAATAGATAAAGAGTGGAGATAAACATCTCCTAGGGCAGTTCTTCAGAAATACCATGTGCTATTTGCTTACCCCATGAATTGCTAGCCGTGCACAGTAATAATGGTAAGCACGATGCTGTATATGTGGATAGAGAGACAAAACAGAACCAGAAGAAATATCGGAACAAAGGAATTTAACACTTGTAAAACACAGAACTTCTGTCAGCTCCATTATTTTGATATTTTTAAAAGTAAATCAATCTCTAGTAAGTACTCTAAATAGTATAAAGTGGATACAAACAACTAACTATCCAGAAACAAACAAACAATAAAATGGACTAAATCAGATGCCATAATTGCAGCCAGGCCACTCACGGATTAAGTACTTGAGAAAAATGCGTAAAAATGGACTGAGAAGTCAAGTGATTGAGTGGAGTTTGGAGAAGAAGGTGCCTCTTGCAATAATTGATCTGATGGGAATCCCCATGCAGAGTGAAATCAGATGTGAAATCGATGCATTTTCTCTGGAAAAACGTTCTACATCTGTTAACTCAGGAGTTGGTAAACTGAGGTAATAAAGTTTAAGTTCTTCAAAAGGTTGTACTCTAATCCACATTAAGTTTGTAAACTATCCTGAGTGAACCTTTTACTCACAATGAATAGGGACTAATTGCTGTAATAGCCACATCACGTCTATGCTGCTGAGATCCTCAATTCTCCCTCGATCTCTTGTGGCTAATTTACATCAATAATATATGATTAATTTGTTATTATTACAGGGGTCAGTGTGTGGAACAGAGCTCTGCCCAGTGCTGTTGAAGCTTGTTACAAAAATTCAGAGGGAACCACTTCTGCCTTATTCATTACAAGTGTGGAATTAACAACCTCTTATTTGCTTCAACCCTGTAAGACGTTCCAGTTATCACTTGCTTAGAAAATTTCCTTTGCTTTAGGAAATTTTCTACAGAAATTTTATCATAATAGTCAAGGCAGCAACCAAACAACCGCAAATAGGAATCACCTTCTGAAANCAACCCCACCCCCCAAAAAAAAACAACAGAGGAAGGGGGAAAGAGGGGGAAGACATAAAAATAAAGGATGTAAACTGCTTGAAGTAAATGATTTAATTTTTGTTCCTTAAACGAAATTTGGAGAACAAAACAAAAACAAAAACAAACAAACAAAAAAAAAAAAAAAGAAAAACCTGTATTAACTTCAAATCGA
>VXBZ01012565.1:10021-56739 GCA_013399135.1 Heliornis fulica | reverse complement strand
TTTTGTTGGGTCAAATACATCACCAATTTAAGGAATATTTAGCCTTCAAAGTTAATGCAGAGTATATTTTTTTTGTTGCTGAAGCCTCCTAGAAGAGCAGTCTCAGGAAAAGCATCATACCCTGGGGTTTTTTTTTCTGTTTCAAAGAAAGTATTTCTGTCCATGAGTCAAATGTCTGCACTCACAAGAACTGCAGACAGACACAGCACTTCCAGTTCCCAATGCAGACACTGCAAATGACTGGGTCCAAAACGCCCCAAGCATCTCTGTAGCAGGTTCTTGCTTTTCTGGAAGGCCATGGTATTTGTTGCTTGGGTTACATCAGGTGAGCAAGGCAAGGTCTCAAGGAAGTAGAGTTGCAGGTAGGATATTGGGGTCTGAGATGCAGCTGATCCAGCAACTCACAAATGTCCATCTTCGCTAAAGAATAAACCCACTTTTTCTTTGCAAAGATAGAAAACTAATCATTTACCAGAAAGACATATTCTCTGCTTCAGCAGAGCTGCACCACTACCTGTTTCAGGGCTGGTTTCTTTTTTTGTTTTCTTATGTTTAAGGCTAAAATTAAACACCTTTAACTGATTAATTTCACTTCCTTTTCTTCTATGACAGAAGATGTAAACTGCACATGCAACGAAAGGGAAGCTCCCTTTCCAGCCTCACTTCTAACCTATCACCTTTCCCCATTTGCTGTTTCATTTAAATACGATGTACTCAAGTTGGGCATTCAAATAAATGTAACATAATGAAATGCTGGGTTACTCATTATGTTAACCTCATTAGCATGAGATTAATGTAGTGATAAATAGATTGAACTGTCTTTAACCGATGACAAACTGAAAATAGAGCACTAAAGAATTCCCACAGGTAATTTAAATAACAAACCAATTCCAGTTTTCTAATGAATTTAATGTGATATGAAAGTGGAATCTAGCTTTCAGTTAAACCAAACTGCATTTCTCTTTGCTTATTTTACATACAATTATATATTTTCTTATAATCAGGAGAATGCTGTTACATTTACCTCTTATCTACAGTCATTAATCTCCTTGTTTTTTCATACAAACTACACACCACAAATCAATTCTCTTAAGCAGCATAACAAGCGATGAAAGCAGGTTATTATCTATAAATTTGCTCAGGAACAGAAGAAAAACCTGGAAATCTGGCCTACAAGGACTGGAAAGGATTCCTGCATTCAAAAGAGAAATAGTTCACGGTGGAATCAATATATATCTCTTCTAAATTCAATGGCAAGTAACTTAGCATTTTAGCATCAATTCATACTGAAATATCTGGCACTACCAGTATAGCAGATGCCATTCTGCTATGGAGCCAAAGCTGAGCACTACTAGAGTCAGAGCACAAATATAAATCCTTTTCCTTAAGGTAAATTCCCCAAGTAGAAACTTTTTAATGTGAAATATATTTCATACAAACATAGAATGGTTTATGGTGGAAGGGACTTTAAAAATATCTACTTCCAACACAACCCTGCCATGGACAGGGAGACCATCCACCACATCAGGTTGCCCAAAGCCCCATCCAACATGTCCTTGAACACTGCCAGGTAGGGGCAGCCACAGCTTTTCTTGGAAACCTCTTCCAGTGCCTCACCATGTTTGTTGTAAATATTTTTTTTCTTAATATCTTAATCTGCCCCCAGTTTAAACCCCTTACTCCTTTGTCCAATCATTATATGCCCTTTTGAACAGCTTTCTTGTAGGCCATCTTCAGGTATTGGGAGGCACCTTTAAGGTCTCCCGGAAGTCTTCTCTTCTCAAGGCTAAACTCTCAACCCATGCTGTCGTTGTGCTTGGGATTGTGCAGGACCTTGCACTTCACCTTGCTGAACTTTCTGTGGTTTGCACAGGCCCACCTCTCAAACTGGTCAAGGTCCCTCTGTATGGCATCCCTCTATTCCAGTTTGTTGACTACACCACACAGGTTGGTGTCACTAACAAACCTGTTGGAAGATGCACTCAATTCCACTGTCCATGTTACCCATTAAAGACATTAGATAGCACTGGTCCCAATACCAACCCTGAATAACACCACTTGTCACTGGTCCACACTTGAAAGTCAGGCTGTTTGTTGACAGTAACCCTTTGAGTGAGATGTTCCACCAAATTCCTTATGCACTGAGCGGTCCAGCCTTAAAATCCATATCACTCCAGTTTTAGAGAAAAGTATGTCATGTGTGACAGTATCAAACGCTTTGCACATGTCTAGGTAGATGTTATCAGTTGCTCTTTCTTTATCCACCAATGCTGCCACCCCAATGATTTGGATTCTTTGGGAACAGATGGTTCTATAAGACATTAGGCCTAACTGGAGCAAGTGGCTTATCTACCAGGGGGAGTAGGGCTCTAGGAAAGGAGTCAGCTAACCTCATCTGTAGGATGAACAAGAACTCAGTCTCCCAACAACACAAAACACTGAAGATAAACTTCTGGCAACTGGAGCTTGGTAATAGCACTCTCTAGCATTGCATTTGCTACATGTATCTCACTCATGAAAATAAAAGTCTCTATGGCTTCAGATGCCAGGAAAAGTAAACATCATCCATAGTTGGACACATTTCTTCGTCTAGCAGAGGAAATACATTAAAAAGCAACTGCCAGAGCAACACCTTACTCAATTTTCTTGATGTTTGAATAGTTTGATGAAGTGTACCAAATCTAAACCACTGAGTGGATGCTGAGCTTACTCTTATGCCAGAAATTATTTTAAGCCTTGATAAAAGTATTACTTCAGGGAACAGCAAAATACATTAATAACAGCAATTAAAATGACTAAACGCTATGTATTCCTAACTTATGTTCCCCATCAATAAGAACGTGACCAGAAAGAGTAGTCTAAATACAAGTGTTACAACATTATAGATGCCTAACATTTTTTATAACGTTTCTAAAGTATCATAGTGGTAGCCTATGATTGCATAATGCACTAAGAGATGTTTTCCTGGCCTCATATAGTATATTACCTGTGGGAGCTGAGGGGGAGTAAAAGGGTAAAACAAACCAAAACCATAACTCAACACATCCTTGAGCAAGATATTTTTCCTTTAATAATTGGTTGAGCACAAATTAGAGAGCAAATTCATCACCTAGAGTTTCCATAAACTCAGAATGAGCAACTCTGCTCTGCATATAGTTATGAGGCATGAAGGACCTGACATTTCCTCCCTTTTATTAACATTCCTTTTTTCTCTATTACTTTTGGGGACATGAGTAACTCTTAAATTCATTTATTTAAATAATGTGATCTTGATAAGACTGTATGACCATGGAATACTGATATTTTGACAAAGCACAAACTAGAAGCCAGCATCAAACAATCTTACTGTAACACCAGAGCTACACAGAAATTAGAGTTCAAGGGTTCTTTTCCACCTCTTATCTAGCTAATCTTAATTACCTAGACTGAAAAAATATAATTTTGATGAAACCTTGAAAGCAAGTTATCAAATGGTCTTCTGCATCCATAAGGCAAAACATGAATATCCATAGCAAGTTTTTACTTGTTGGTCAATGCTTTGACTCAATTTAAAGTTTTCTTCCCCCAAAAAACCTTGTTATTGAGAACATATACACACTAATTTTGCTTTATTGTGATCGTCTCAGTTCCAAGTGTTGGAAGAATTCAGCTACAAACCACATTCATATAAACAAAGATGTAAGACTTAGATAAGCAAGAAGGCTGTTCTACCAAACACAACAAACTGGACTTCTGCACAGAGCTCTACTCCTTTGTGAAGTCACACCCTAACATAAAACAGGTATTGTGACTGGGACTAGGGAAGCACATACACATGTAGTTAATACAGGTAACAGTAGGATTCACTGAAAAAAAATCTGTCAGTGGTAACTAACAGAAGAAATATGTCATTCCTTAAATAAATTTTAAGTAATAAATTCTATAATAAATAGAGTCATTAGTATTTATATGACTTGCCTGAAGTGCTTCCAGAATTCTCACTCCAGCAGCTTCACAAGACTACTGCTCAACTCAACAAAACAAGGAACCTCAGTTACATGAAAATTCCTGAAGAAGCATACAAATTCTTTTCTCAGGGATTTTGTTTTCTCCAAATTCCCTACAAACTGACACAATTCTATGGGAGTCTTGCCATACACAGAAATGTAAGCAGCTCCGACACACCACAAAAAACCCAAACAGTAGACACTCCAACTTTGTAACTTAGCTTTACACATTTTCTATAGTGATTCTGAACGACCAACACAGGTACATTTTGTAGTAACAGTTCAGACTGAGAATGACCTTTACAATGTCTTTATTCCAGTACAACCTGTTCTCAGAATTGGGCGACAGACTGCCCTCCCAGGCACCCAAAAACCTTCAGAAAATCAGTAGAAATTTGGAAAGAGAACAAAATAAATGCTTCTGTGATAGATTTTAAATTCCTTATTTACATAGCTTATTTCAAATTGAAAACAGCAATATTTCTTGGAAGCTAGAATAAATACAGAATATTTGTATGCAATTTTCAAGTGCTGGTTCTGTTTAACATTGAATTAAATACAAAACCAGGAGAGACAGTCATGCTTTACTGACAAGTACATCTAAACAACACCTTTCATATTCATATTTTTTCCCAAATAGAGAGAAAATAGTTCTGGCAAATAACTAAAAGAAACATAATTTAATTACATCTGAATTATGGTTAAGTGAATCTCAACACTTAAACGGATTCATTTAAGCTAAGTCATCAGGAAGCTTTTAAGGTACTACTGAAGAACTTGTTAAAGCTTGTTAGAAAAAACATGCACAATTCCAGAGACACAATTGTTGTACAAAGTACATAACTTTTTGTTAATTGGATTGTTAAAATCCTCCAAGTAGCTGTAGACCAGCAATTTCCCATTGGAAAAATTTTAGTAGGGAACAATGCAATTATCAAAACAGCTATACTTGAAACTATACACAGCCACAGTCCAAATCTCAGTGCTGGCAGAAACCAAGGTAATAGCTTTAGCTCTTACCTTTCCCAAAACCAGAACTTGAACACTGTTCTAGCCTCACACTTATTTTCAGACTGTAATGAGATCCCACCACACTACAGGTGCAACTTAACCCTCCCTCCATTCAGAGGAAATCAACACTACACACGACTGCTCATCACCGTCTATATGTTGGACAAATCAAGCTTTTACATTCATGACACCTTAAGTGTCATTTACATCCATGTAAATAAGTTTTTCGAAGTCCTGTTATTAAATACATATATACACATATATGTGGTGGTTTGACCATGGCTGAAGGCCAGACTCCCAAAGTCGCTCTATCACTCCCCTCTTAGTTCGACAGTGGAGAAAATATCTCTATTCCAAAGCCTCACAACATACAAGGACAGGGAGAGATCATTCCACAACCAGCATCACAGGCAAAACAGACTCAACACAGAAGAAAGCCAAGAAAACTCTCTAATTTATTACACTGCACTACACACATACAGAAACCTTGTTGAACGTCATATTGTTGATGACGTTCAACAAGGCCAAATGTCGGGTCCTGCACTTTGGTCGCAACAACCCCAGGCAACGTTACAGGCTTGGGCAGGAGTGGCTGGAGAGCAGCCTGGCGGAAAGGGACCTGGTGGTGTTGGTTGACAGCCGCCTAAACATGAGCCAGCAGTGTTCCCAGGTGGCCAAGAGGGCCAATGGCATCCTGGCTTGTATCAGGAACGGTGTGGCCAGCAGGACCAGGGAGGTGATAATCCCCCTGTATTCTGCACTGGTGAGGCCTCACCTCGAGTACTGTGTTCAGTTTTGGGCCCCTCACTTCTAGNAAGAACTTCTTTACTGAGAGAGTCGTCAAGCACTGGAACAGTCTACCCAGGGAGGTGGTTGAGTCCCCATCTCTTGAGATGTTTAAAAGAGGAGTAGATGCAGTGTTTGAGGATATGGTCTAAGGGTAGACTTGGTGGCGGTGGGCTAATGGTTGGACCGGATGATCTTAGGGGTCATTTCCAGCCTTAAAATTCTATGATTCTATGATTCTATGAAACCAGAGTAAGACAATGAGAAGTACAAAGAGCTCTCAAAACACCAACGCCCAACCCCTCCCTTCTCTGCAGACTTCACTCTATTCATGATTTTCTCCTGTCCAGGACAGCACAGGGGAAAGGGGAGGGGAAATAGGGAATGGAGGCTTCAGTCTTTGGTCAGCTCCTCATGAGTTGTTCTCCTCCTTTGGGGGTAGGGGCATGCATTTCTCACACTTTCCCAGTGCCAGCATGGGATCCCACCCACAGGAGACAGTCCTCCACAACGTTCTCCACCTGAGTCCTCTCCCACACAGGGCCTCAGCTCTTCACCAACTGCTCCAGTGTGGGGTCACTGCTATAAACTCATATAATGTCTCTCTGTCCCAGACTGTTGGCACCAGCCTGGTTACCCCACCAGAGTCACAAGCACTCCCAGCAAACCCGCTCCTGTATGGGCCTCTGTCTGTCTCTCTCGGCCTCTTATCTCTCTCCACAGGCTGCAGGTTCTGCCAGAGGCTTGCTCCAATGTAGGTCACAGATTCTTCCATATTCCTCCACCTGCTCCATTGGGGGCAGGTGGAGGAATATGGAAGAGAGGCACCTGCCCAACCCAGGTGCCTCTCTATGGTCAGAGAGTGCCTTGGGAGCCCAGCTGGGATTTGCTTTGTTGGACCGTTAAACTTCTAGCTGCCTCTTAAAGAAGCCATATTGCAAACTCACTACAACATATTTCTTATGTTTCTACTTTCACTAGCCAAATAAACCGGTACACTTGAAGAAGCAAGCATGACAGTAAACCTATATGAATTTGGCTCTACACTGAAGGGCAAAAAATACATCCTGACAAATTTCTCCACTTTAAACAGATTTTGTCCTCTGATACTACATTAAAATGTAACATCATTTTTAGGAAAAAAGAAATGTTTCAAATGCATCGGTGATGGTGAGAGCACATGAATTATTATTTGGCCAGCTTGATTCCAGATTTCATTAGGGGAATGGCAAAGAAATTGTACTACATTTGCATAAAAATTTGCCTTTTTTTTTTTCAAATCTTTCCTAATTCTGGCTGGTGAGAAAGGTATGTTTATAGCCCTTCTGCTGTTTGTTTGCTTTCCAAACTGCATACTCCCTATTTCATAGCTATGGTACCCATTTAATCTTTAAATCACATGGGGTTTTTTTACATGCTTACTGATTAATATTGCCACAATTCATCACATCTTAGCCTGCTAACTGGCTATTAAAATGTTTAAATAAACATAGCAAGATTTTGAAAAATATTAGTTAAGTGAAATCAACAGTGCAACAGGAAGCATTTGAGGGCCACAATTCCACAGAGTGCTTAGAACACTGATTATCATGAAAAAAAGACCAGTTAATCAAACAAAACTGTTCATCACCGTTCCTTTCTGGATACTCAGGAAAATACATCTGCCATTCTCTAAATACTATTACCATCCCTAATTTGAAAGCAATTGATATTTATATCTTTCCCTCTTCACCCACAGAGAGAGATGGCTGATACGCAGGAAACACTACACTGCCCTTGTTTCAGAAGTACCTGCTCTGTCTCCCAAATGCATCAATACATTTCCACTTCCATACATTTCCTAACAAACAGTACATTCAGTTAAAAGCCCTCCAGGCTCCTCAATCTGGTTTCTAGGTAACTCTTAAAAAAAAAAAAAAAAAAAGTGCTGTAGTGTGAAACTAATGTCAATGAAAGTAAATTAATGCAACACAACCATATGAGTCAGGAGCAAACTCATAGTTCACAATGGTTTGAGGCCTCTCTAGAAGTTTACCTGCCTAACTCTGAATGCAAACATGGGAGTACTGAGACACACATTTGCTCAATTTCCTCACCTTTGCAAAAATTATTTGTAATTAAAAGAATATATTCAATCACCATTTACAAGACCCAAACATCCAAGACTCCATCCTCAGATATTTTACCAAACAGCCAATTTGTACTTGGACTTGCTGGTTTTAAAGCCCACTCATTACGTGCCCATTCAACAGAACTTAATGATTAGTTCAATTGCTCTTCATACACTCTTGCATTTACCCTGCTGGATTAGCTTGCCTTAAGAGACTACCATTAAAATAATATTTGTTCTGGTACATTCCCATTAGGCTGAGATAGTTTACATAAACACATAATAGCAAACCTTCCAAAAATTGGATTATTTTTGGAAGAAAAATGATTTGGGTTTATTTCTTACTGCTCTACTGGGTAATAAATAAGGTGACTTTTTTCTAAATTAAGTCTATTTCACCTGTGACAGTAAATAGTGAATGATCTCTCCTTGTCCTTACCTTGACCCATGAGCCTTTTGTTGTATCCTCTCTCCTCTGTCCAGTTGAGGAGAGGGAGTCATAGAGCAGCTTTGATGGCCTCCAGCCAGGGTCAACCCACAACCTGCACAGTCTTGCTCATTTTGAAATGCGCACTACTACTATGAACAGACTATGTACTGACAGGGAAGGAGGCGATGAGATATTGAAGCAGGAGACCCAGGGCCGAGTGAACACCCCTGTTGAAGCCATAGAAACCCATGTGTTTAGAGTGATGCTTCTTTTCCTCTGCCAAGAAAGTAACCATGGGCCACCTCTCCAGCTGTACATCTGACAGTTATGGATATTTCTCCAAAAATTATAAACCAAAAAATTATTATCAAAACCTCCTGCTATTAAAAACAAACAAACAAAAAAACACAACAACCTTGAATATCAATCCAAAGTTTTCCCTCCTTTTAGGTCTAGCCTAGCCACACAGATGTTTGAGTTGATCTTTTAGGGAGACTTGGCTGTAGAAAACCCAATTATGCACATTTCAAATAAAGCAACATATTTTAGCCAAATACCGGTTCTTCTGAGCACATGCCACAATGGAAATTAAACTGTTTAAGGACTGGAGTCCAAGGACACTGAAAGACTAGCAGACCTTTTTCCAACTATTTATAATCACTTGGTTCTGCTGAAAATGGCCACATGCATTATATTCTTTCCTTTATCTTCATATAGGCTAAACAGTCTGATACTTGGGACATGGACAGCTAATTCACGTTGATTTCAGAGAAGTACAGCAATTTAAGCTCTCCTAAAAAGGGTATTTTTTAATATCCCTAAATGACCCGATACTTGTAATATCTACCTATGCATCCTCACAAAGCTGCAATGTAAGCAATCAAGTTTAATTTAAGAAGTTATTACTCTCAATTTTTAGGATGAAGAATATTTCAGGAGTCTAGATAAACTCACCAGAGAGCCACTTTATACTCATCATAGTGTGGCTTCACTGACTGTGCCTTCCCTAGCTCCTGGCTGCAGAGGAAACTCATACCATTTTGCAACCAGAAAAACCATGCGTACAATGCAATTCCTTCTGTGTGCTCATCAAACACGGTGGTCCAAGCAAAGTAGAGACTACTTCTCTCCCTACAGAACCCCAGCACACACAGATCAGAAGCTGCATGTTCTGTATGTTTTTCACCTAAGATTTATGAAAAGCTCCATTGTGAGTCTTAGTTAACCTGACGCCGATCCCCACAAACAGTTCAGAAGAAAACATAATGATAATATAGCTTTTATTCCCACAAATACTGTAAGACTTGACTGGCTAAGACATCCAGGAATTCTATCTATCTGCTGACTATGCACTGCTGTGCAAACTCTAGATACTACTGAAATATGTATCCCTAAGTCATCACCAATATTGCCATTGGTGATCTTCAGAGAGAGTAGCTGAATCTATCTGTAGGTTTCTGTACTAGCCATCTGGATTTCTCACAGTGTCATTCTCCTACCTAGACCCATCATACCATTATCTGTCGGTTTATGTTACAAAAGGGACCCAACAAAACTTTGCAGTTCCCATTTTCAAAAAGCATCCAAAAACCACACTATGGCATCCTAAATACTCTATTATGCTTCATACAGCATAATAGAGCATACAGCATATTTAATAACTTTTGAGCAGCAGGGTATCAGAAATACCAGCATTAAAAATATTAAATTAGACATTTGATATGCAATTCTTCACTTCCCATCAAATGCCTTTGAGCTTTTGTTGCCCACTTCAGCAAACAGAGTTATTCCAGTCACATTTTTAAGGTGTTTTCTTTGATGTGCAAATAAATGAAAAAGTTCAGATAAGGAAATTCAATATATTTTGTGTACTTCACATCAGAAAATCAAACAGATAAAGTGAGGTTATTTTGTATTGAAGGCAGAAAATGTCAGAAGGCATACTCAAAATTAAATGTAATTGCAGGGAAATGTGTGTTAATGCGCTATTATAATAACAAGAGACTACAGATGAAAGGGTAGAAATAAATTTTAAATATCTCTGCTGGTTATAACTGAGCACAGCACACCAAAAGAATGCTAGACTAAACTCTAGAGAGTTTCTGTAAATCCACCCATCCAAACCTTGATCAGAACTACAAAACTACTCATTTCTCTCCAATTTACCCTGTTAACAGTGTAAAATCACACATCTGTTTTTTGTTTTTCCTTAAGCAGATACCAGGGAGCAGCATAGCAACACAGAAGGTTGGAGCACCCACATCTCCAGCTGTGTGTGACCACAGCCCCAGAAAGGGTGTGTGCACTTGTAACGCACACCACACAGGGGATGGGGACTGGGACTGGGTGGGCTGTAGCTGCAAGGGCTAGCTGCAAAAGGATGTTGTGAATGTTTATTAACGTTTTGTAAGTATTTAGTATTCTGTTTCATCTGCTGTATTAGTCATATTGATCCCAAACGTATATTTCACTGATTGCTGGCTAATTATACATCATTAATAAATCACTAATTAAACTCCTTTGATCCTGAATAGCTATATTAACCAAGCAGCATTTGCCTGTGACAGACGCCAGCTCAGCAAATGCAGGCGTGATTCCTAGAGAACAGAATTCATGAAGGTGTGTTCCTAGTGTTCATTTGTATGTAACTCCACCTTGAATGTGCAATTGCCACACGAGACTCTCTACTCAAATTCAGTGAGCTGGCCTTTCTCTTACTCTACAGAATTTCTAAAGAGGAAAAAAGCAAGCTTTACTTTCTGGATTGTTAAATATGGAAAGAAAAAAAAAGATACAGGATTGCCTTGAGAAATATAAGAAAGGTCAGACAAACTTTTTTGTCAGCTCAACCAAGACAGTACTTACTTGACTTTTTCAACAAGGTGAGACACAGACAAGGAGGCACCTAGCTATATATTGTGACTGTCAGGTGAAAGGCATTACAGATTAGCTAGTATAAGTTGTAAATCCAGAGTACATTAAAAGAAAAGATACCCATATCTCCACAAGTGTGATGCACAGCACTTGTGAAGTGCTACAGTGATACACTGTTCTATTATAGCATATATGTAAGTTTCTTAGACTCGTCTTCAGTCTTACTGTGATTAAACAGTTGTTCTTTAGAAAACTGGTTTGCATTTTCCTCCTTACTGCTAAGATAAGAAGCTGATTAAATAACTTGTACAAGATGAAACTGAGACTGATCAACCGGATTTACATTTCTGGGAAGTTTCATATGAGCTCATAGCTCACACTGTAATTCCAAACAGTTTCTATGTAGAATGCATATTTGTGATATTTAGCAGCAGAGCAGTGAAAGAGAAACATCACTTTCCTAGCTAACATAAGGTCTCTGTCTGAGTTCCTTCAGGCATAAAAGGAACTTGTTAAAGGACTTAAAAAATCAACATCTGTCTCACAAAGCTGCATAGGAAACACCAAAGATAAAACATCTTAAATACTGCTCAAGACAAATGTTTGTTCACAGAATTACTGATCTAAATCTCTGGTATTTACCCTTAAATGGCAGTTAATCAAAACTTTTATGGAAGGGGAAAAGGCAATCTGGGAAAAAAAAAAAATCTAGAATCTTTAACTACAAAAATGTGTTTAAGGTTTTGTTAATATAAACTCCAAATTGCTTCCCAAAATAAAGTAGGTTAAAAGCTGTTCATGAAACTGGACAAAAAGATGAAAAAGACTGTATATCATCAGCTGCTTTTAATGATTTATCTTCTTTTCAATCTTTATGCTTCAAATTGAGTCATTAATATGTTTTTCTAGTTTTCCTACCTTTTCTGGGTGTTTGAAGTATCTAATGGTCCATATAGCGCTAATTCAGTTCTCCCAAAACTTCCACATTAGATTCTAAGTATGAATGCCAGAGGCTTACTTATTTTTTTTTCTAGACAATCATTTGTGGTACTAGGCATGCTTAAATTGTCAATAGAAAAAGAAGAGCAATCCAGAGCATGATATGCTATAGCAGCTTCCAGATGCTTCAATTCTTACAGTCATACATCCATCTAATGCTCTTGGCCTCACTCCAGTTTTACTAAGATGAAGATTTGCATCAAAGATTTGGTCATGAAATTACATCAGCTTAATCTGCAAATAGACCAATTCATAATAGTAGTGGGAAAGTTGAAAAGTGCTGGTTAAGGACTTAAAAAGCAGAACACTAACACAGCTCTGGCCACACAGCACATTCATTCACTGTGCTTTTTTTCTTGGCTTCTCCGTTTTGAATTCAGAGATGGCATAAGAGAAACGTTAAATAGTATTCACCTGTAACTGTTAGTGAACAACAGCTAATAACAGAATTCAATTTAAAATATTTATAGGGATAGCATTATTATTATTATTAGCCGCAAATAATTTTTGAAACACCTCACAGTTCTGAAAATTTTTGCTAAGTATACTGTAGACCTTAGAATTGAATTTGGGGGGATGACCTGCTGGAGAGGAGCTCTGCTGAGAAGGATCTGAGGGTCCTAGTGGATGACAGGTTGGCCATGAGCCAGCAGTGTGCCCGGGTGGCCAAGAAGGCCAGTGGGATCCTGGGGTGCATGAAAGGGAGCGTAGCCAGCAGGTCAAAGGAGGTGATCCTCCCCCTCTACTCTGCCCTGGTCAGGCTTCACCTGGAGTCCTGTGTCCAGTTCTCATAAATAAAAGTCTGGAAGGTTTGTTGGTGTGGAACACCAACATCCAATTTCTGTTTTGTTTTAATCACAATTCAATGAAACAGTCACCATTTCTAGTTTACACAGAAATCTGTTAATATGAATAGATTATTTTGAATAATTATTCAAACTGGAGACAGACTCATCTCAAAATTTCCATCTTCTAATTTTACTCATGCACCTAGCGGTTCTTTCCACCATAAAGATTCTGATTTGCCTCATTTCACCATAGAGAGATGTGTTTGCCTTGACGTATTTACCCTCTGCATATGTCTTTAACTTCAGCAACACTCAAGATGGTTTTTCGTTGGTTTTGGTTTTTTGGGTTTTTTTTTTACACCTAGGTTATAACTGCTGTAATTACATATGCAAGCCCTATCTTATTACATATAGTTACGATTAAGAGTGGGATATATGCATCATCTTAGAGCAGAAAGTAAATAAAAGATAGATAAATTATGCAGATCACCAGACTGATAATGAAAGAACATCTCCCTTCTGGAGTAGCTTCAGGAGCAAAAAAGCTCTATCTTTCACTGTTTCCAAAGGGCACATCGGCAAGATGAAAACTCTTTCTCAGTGCATTTGAGTAGTGTTGAGAATCTAAAGGCAATTACCATCTTGTAATGCAGCTATATGTAATCCTAATCTCCTACCACATACTTGTGCAATCAAACTGTAAGTAAACCTCTAACACTGCTGGGATTATAGTTTATTCTCTAACTCTTCAATTATGAAGGTCCACAAGTTATACCTGCCTTAACATACAGTAAGTTGGCATGTACACCCAAGTTCAGAATCGTTTCCTGCAGTCTTCTATAAGCAGAAGATTAAAATGCAAGGAAGTGTTACAATGGCAGTTCTTGATAATCTGAATATGCAAATACTACTGCACATGTAAAAAATACTGGCATTAGATGCTATCTGTTCTTCAAAAGAGCTAAAAGTAGGTAGTGTTCTTTTAATGAAAACAGAAATTTTAATTGAAAATGAAGTACCATATTGTGTAGCATGATACCAGCCGTACTGTCCAATTACTTTTTCCCCACTTTATTTCCTGTCAAGCTGGTTCTCTACTAATTTTTGGGTAAAAACAGTATTAAAAGCAGTATTCTGATCACTATGCTTTTTTTCCCCAGAATGATCTAAAATTTAACTAGAGCTCTACAAAAGCTAAAGAACAGTAACTAACAAGTATAAAGAAACCAATCAGGGGACTGTTAAAGCAAAAAATCCTTTCTTTATGCACTTCATTATCACGTCTATCACGCTGCAAGTCTTGGGTTTTGGTGAGGTTTTTGATAGAACTGTATGTAGTGCTGACACATTCCAAAAAAGATGGACTGGCCACTGTCACTAAAAGCAGCAACCTTTAGCAATCAGGTTTTTATATGGAAAGTAGGTCATGCTGATATTCTGCTAGGAGGTCATTTGAGGGCAGATATATAAAAACAGTGCAAAATTGTCCACTAACACTAATTAAAACTTTTTTACAATTCAGTCATATTAGTTGTATTTAGGGCAACAGAACAATCTCTGATGAAAAAAAGGCAGAATCATACTTGAAATACAATGTAATTAAAAAAATAAACTTTGAGGGTTTGAGTTTGTTACCAATTTTTCTAGAAAATTTCACTGAATAAAAGACTAAATATGACTTGTAGAGACACACATAGCCTCACCACATGAAAACTAATCTCTATTTCTATCGCTTATTTAGCTTAATGAACACTTTCAAACCAGTTTACTCAGAAAAGTCTCAAGTGAACACAGAACATAATTCCACTTTTGGCTTAAAGTGGCATGTACGCAACATACAGCATTAGAGATAGCGTTAGTGTTTACAACTCCATGCATGTTCTTCATTGATATATTTATTTACTTATTACTGAGGTACTGTATACTAGAAGAATGTTATTCAAAATATTATCCATCATCTGAAAACAAAGAACTGATCACCACTGTCACTCAGAGGACAGCAGAAAGCAGGCAGTACTGTACATTTAAAAACTAAAGTTATCTTTCTACTGTCTTAGGGCTTCAAATATCTATACACATGTGAAGAAAGTACACACTATATAATACTATTTTAATGGGTTTACAATTAGAACAAACAAAAATACTGTATTGAGAAAGACAGACATTACAGGTTTTTTTTGTACTGGCTAAGCCACATACTTAGTCATTTTTGGACATAGCCTGAGACAGCCACTCACAGTCTGTGAACTCTAATTCATGGTGCACACATTCATAGATCCATAGCATCACATGTAGCAGATCTCGCTGCTACAGCAAGTGAAAAATGTCTGGGTTCTCAAAAATAAGTCTTCAGAAAAAAAATGGAGTATCTTACTTTCAGTGAAACTCACAACACACTGGCTTTCAGAGCAAGTGGTCATATTTGTGTGGACACAGTCTTTTCCTCCAACACACAAAGCCACATCACAATACCAGTACAATGCCTTTTAGGATTACATACTAGAGCAGTGTCTTTTGTAAGGAAAGATGAACTACCACTTTTCCCAGAATTTTACAATCTGAGTAAGCACATGTAATTCTCCTGACATACTTTCCCTCCTCAACCTTGTGTGTTCTACCTCCCTTCTACATCAATGCACTCTGCATCCACATTAATGATTTTAAGACAACAGCAGTCACGTAAGACTGCTTTATTCATTAGATTTGACATATTTTTACTACCATTTTCTTGAAAGAATACCTCAAAGCTTTTTTCCCAGGTTTAATATGCAACCCTGAACTACAAGGCAAAGCCTGTAGTCCCTACTATAAGTGATTTTTTTTTTTTTTTGCCACTGTTTCTAAGGTAAAAATTTATTCTTCCTGCATTGATTACTTAGGGCATAAGGCATACAAAGAGTAAGTTTAACATTATGTGTGTGCATATATATATAGCACATAACCCTGCCATGACTGCTTTTATACTGCTAAACTTCAATACATCGTTGTTTCTCTAATGAATATTTTATTTCCTGGAACAGATTTTTCTAAACCTTCTAATCCCTGCCAACGCAGACTTGAGATGTTTTATTTTTCAGGATATAAACTAAGTTTCCTGTATTTGATAATCAGGTGTAGGATGTTAGTCAAAATAGATTCTAAAGGCACACCCATTTCTGGGAAACAATTACTGGAACTACATGAAGGTTAAGCAGCTTTCAGGTAATGATTTACACTTAAATTACATACGACCTCAGTACATAACAACAGATGGATTCTCAGAAATCCTACTTTTCCTCAATACAGGTATTTTTTTAGGTTTGTGGGAATTTATTTTTTTTTTCCCCAGCTCAATTATTTGTACTGGTGGCTGGTTTCAAAAAGCAGAGAACTTTTTATTAAGTAAAGGAGGGCCATATTTTCAAGATTTAGTATAATTTACACTTTTTTCCAAGTGAATATAATTTTTCTTCTTTTTCAACTAATAGGAAAGTTTTCCGAAGAGTGCTGAACAATAAAGATTAGAGGTGTATTGTATTTCATTTGGATTCTAACACACAATGTGTCTTTCTGGTTTATAAAGCTATGTTTGATTCCTTCAAGGAGATTAACATATGGTGCAGGGTGTATTGTTTATGTCAGCAGACTTGTGACATTTTATAGATAGAAACATTCCTCCTCATGCAGAATTTGAGTAATTTTTCTTCTGGCAGGTCCAAGATGCAGACTTACAGACTTATTTCTTCCATTTCAGATTTGTAGCATTATGTTCAAGGTGTTTACCCCAAGAGCATACCATAACAGAAGGTCTCTTTAGGAAACAAAGAGCACTTTGTGTTAGTTTAAACTAGATTTTGTTTCACCTTAAACAAGAAGGTCAGCTAGATGCGACAGCTGATACGCTAATGTTGCTAAAGAAATTCTACCTGAAGTATTCGGTGGGTTGCAAAGATTCCTGATGCTCACCAGTCAAAAACAACAAATATATCAACTGAAGACTGCTTAGCACTGGAGCAGCAACACCTCAATGTATCTGGGAGCTCCAAAATTAGCCTTCCCAAAGTCAACTCACATAGCCCTAGATTTTTGTGTAGAAACATCAAGAAAAGAGCTACTGGGATTACAGTTAGAAATCTGATTCCTTTGAAATTTTCAGCCACTAAATGTGACAGATCTCAAAACTTTAAAACATTTCTCTTCCACCTAAACTTTTTGTTTCTATGAGTGAAAGGCACTCAACTATTTAACTGAAATTAATTATTTCCTACCCCACCAACCACTTGAGTAGTGATAAAGTGTTAAGCTTGTAGCATTACTATGTGTTATGATGTAGGCCTGCTCTTCAGAAGTTTATTCTGCTTTTCTATTTTCTGAAGACATTTAAATACAGCTAAAATGTTTTGGTTTTAGAAATTTGAAAATAAAGTTCTCAAAACTCAGTTCCTGTTTTACAGATGAAGCCTTTACCAAGGCCAACCATCAGTTTATCACTATTACCAATGTAAGTTTGAGGTTACTTAATTAAAATATTTAGCTTGCAGTCAAACCAGGTTTTCATTCAAAACTAGATACTATGATTCTGTACTTTGTTTTCATATCTGGGTTAAGAATTTAAATGAGAAAATATCAACTTCTGTAGTTTCTGCAGGCATTACATAATTTGTCATTATAGTGAAATTTGTTACACTGCAGTAGACAAAGATTTCTGTCTTTACAAGTGAAAGACATTACAAAGTCAAAATCATATATGATAGAAGTCAGTTCTAGTTCTAGATCTACACCAGCAGAAAAAAAATCCTATAAATATTCCAGGACAGAAACTACATGAAAGGATGAACAAACAAAAAAATAAAGATAAGAATTCAAATCCCCCCAAAAAATCCTTGTTTGGTGAGTATCACCAGTCTTGAAATGCACCACCAAATGAAGAACATATGAGTTATGCTTTGCTTCCCAGACTGACTTGAAAAAACACTGGTGTTCATTTTAGAAAACACTTCAGTGATTTAAAGCTTTACTGGCAGAGCACTGTAAAATAGCTAAATTTGTACAGTAAGCACAGCAACAGTGAAATTTGTCCAAATAATTCTTATTCCTCTATCTAATCAGTTTCTGGAATAATACAAAGCAGAGAAACAATGGAAAGCAAATAAATTCAACACCCACACAATTACAGCCACAGGAATGTATTCTGGAATCATCTTCTGGACATCAATAAAAAAAGCCCATTACAACATCAGCTGCATGTTCTCCATCTCGTCAGCCAGGCAGAAGTGGCCCCTGCTACTACTACAAAAAGAACAAGTTCAAACTAAGCACGTATCTTCTGCACGTTTTCCAGCTGTCATTTCCTCTCATTTAAACAGAAGCTAACAGGGAAAAAACAACACTTTGTATTTGTCACTTGCTTTGACTGAACATATTTAGTATGTGATGCTTTCACTGTGCACTGTTGCTCAGACAACTTCCTGGTGCCCACAGATCCAAGACCACAGAACATCTGAAAACTGGAAGGTGTCTCTGGAGGTCACCTACTCCAATCCCCAGCTCAGAGAAAGGCATATGAGGCCAAAAGCCCAGGACAACAGCCAGGGAAATTCTGAGCACCTCCAAAGATGAAAATACCCCTTAAATGCCTATCAACTATTAAATCACTATGTGAGTAAAAAAATGGGGTTTATTTTTTAATTTCCCTTATTTTATGCCATGGCCTTTGCTTCTTTTTCCCATCGTGCCACGCAGAACCACTGATAAAAGTCCAGCTTTCTGGCCTTACTCCCCACCCTGTCAGGAGTTCACACCAACAGATCTTTCACATCCATTGTCACACAGCTGCAGCATTCCAGATCTGACCTTGAGCATCAGCAGAGAAATCTTTAGGCCAAGAGAGGGGAAAAAAGCTCCCAGGGCCCACTTGCATAGGGGCCCTGGGAGCTTTTGTAGAGGGAACACGTTTTCAAAGTTCCATGCAGATATGTCCATACAACATCTCTGGAGATATTAAGACAAGTTATTTAATATAGAGATGAGGCTATCTCATCTTTGAGACACGTGGATTTGATGGATGGACCTCTCTGTGGATAAGGCTGGATGATCACATTCAAAGACTTTTGGTCAGTTGCTCAGTGTCTACATGGAGTTCTGTGATTAACGGTGTTCATCAGGGGTCAGTACTGGACCAGCACTGTTCAACATGGTGACTTGGACAGGGGGATAGAGGGCACTCTCAGCAAGATTGCTGATGACACCAAGCTGTGTGGTGAGGTTGACATGCTGGAGGTAAGGGATACCATCCAGAGGGACACTGACAGGCTGAAGAAATGGGTTCATGAGAACTGCAAGGTCCTGAAAGTGGGTCACTGCAATCCTAAGCAGAATTACAGGCTGGGTGGAGAATGGATTGAGAGCAGCCCTGAGGAGAAATACTTGGGGGTGCTGATTGGTGACACACTCAATATGAGTTGGCAAGTGTCCTGACTGTGTCAGCTGGGCTGCATCAAGAACAGATTGTCAGCAGGTTGAGGTAGGTGAATCTGCCCCTCGACTGTGCTTTCATGAGACCCCACCTGGAGTACTGTGTCCAACTCTGGATTCCCCAGTACAGGGAACCCCAGTATAGAGCTGTTGAACCGAGTCCAGGAGGGCCACAAAGATGATCAGTGGGCTGGAGCACCTCCACTGACAGGGTGTGAGACTTGAACTTGTTTGCTTGAAGTAGAGAAGGCTTCAGGTAGACCTAACTGCAGCCTACCAATACTTAAAGGGGTCCTACATGAAAGCGTGAGAGGGACTGTTCATCAGAGTGTAGTGACAGGACAAGGGGGAATGGCTTCATGCTGAAAGAGGGGATTTAGAATAGATATTAAGGGAAAATCCTTCCCTGTGAGGGTGGTGAGGCGCTGGCCTAGGCTGCCCAGAGAAGCTGTGGCTGCCCCTTCCCTGGCAGTGTCCAAGGCCAGGCTGGATGGGGCTTTGGGCAACCTGGTCTAGTGGAGTGATGTCCCTGGCCATGGCAGGGGTGAAAATAGATGGGCTTTGAGGTCACTGTCAACCCAAAGCAATCTGTGATTACATGCCAGCCACAGCCATGAAGCTGTAGATACTGTTTGTTTAGTCAGGAGCACATGCAAATCTGGTGAAAAAATTGCAAGCTCATTTTAATAGTCTCTGAAATTACTGATTTTAATGACAAATAAAACCCACATATCACTAGGTCTTCATGTAGGATTGGCTTTGTGTGATGTATACTGGCAACTGAAATCCTATACAAAAGGACACAGTTTAATGCAGAGCACCTGTCCAAGAACAAATTTCTCAATTCTGGTAATGGCATGCACTTGAGAACATCCACTCAGCAGGTGTTACCAATGCTGTCCCTGCTTGGCAGAAGCAGCAAAGAACCATTCTTACCGCATTTTCTCATGGAATCAAACTAGCAAGTACAGAAAGATATCAAATAAAAGCACATAAGGGCATGTAGGAGCCCCAAAACTCACCAGAGGTTTTGAATAAAATTATGCCTTTGGAAAATGCTTAACTCCTATTTGTAATTAAAATACAAGCCCCCAAATAAAAGCTACCCACAAAGCCCCAAAACTAACAAATCCAGCCTTTAGTTTATCAGCGCTTTGTGAACAGGGTAGAGCTGGAATGCACTCGCAGCACATACTCTGCAATTTATTTTCTAGCCTTCATTTCAATAGTTTCTCCATTACTCTTCAAGACTGACCTTTCAGTGGCATGTTAAAGGACTAATAGTCTAAACAGTAAATATAGCTTTTGTGTAGCAACACTATTCCTCATTCTAATGCACTTCTGCTTTACACAATATTACCTCTAACTGTCGACATTTTTGAATTATCTGCTTTCCCCAGGAAATGTTTATATCCACACTAATCCTCCAGAAATACAAGATAGCACATTTTTGGCATTGATTCTCACTGCCATTCCAAATTAAGGTGATATGTGCCAATTACATCCCAAAACAAATTGCTGCATATGATTAAAGTTACAGGAGTTCTATGTTATTTTTCTTATTTTTTCCCCTCTTCAATTTCTAAGTAAATGTTATTTTGATTCTTTTGGAGGCACCAAAAACTTCAAAACAATCTAAAAGTCCCAAAAGTTTTACAGAAACAAATAATGAAGTTTATTTCAATCTCTACTACTCATATGTATCTTCAAAAGTCTAATCTGTATTTCAAAGTACTGTACTGTAGTCTGATGCATCAAACACAAGATAAATAACTGAAGGGACATAAACAATTCAGAAGAAACAAATGTGTCTACAGAAAGACAATGACCAAAAAAATTAGAGAAGTCTTTCAGCACACTATTCAGAGAACAGGATGTAGGATTGGTTTCCCCTCACAAAAGGAGTAAGATGTTTGTTCTCAGAAATCAGTTAAGTGCAAATATCTGAGAAACAGGAGGTTAAATAGTACTTTGAGACAGGACCACTACAGTGAAATTGCCTATAACAACAGGTGTTTTCCTCAGTCCTCCAGTGTTAAGAATCTTATAAAGGAACTGATGTTGTGTATGCAATGAGAGGTAAGAGATTTAGGTTTCTGACACCTTTTTCACTTATTTTTTCCCCAAGAAACAAAATTAGCACATAAACCTAGCATGCATTCACCAGCAAAGTCAGGCACAAGAGCCTGTAATAGCTCGAGAAGAAGGTTACTGATGGCAAGTGTTTTCACAAATAGCTACCTCAACACCAGGAGTAAAGATTATAGTGAAGGTTTGTTAATGATTAGTCAGGCTTTGAATGTGTAATACAAAACTTTGTTGATAAGAAATGCATAGCACAATACAAAACATACAATATAAGACTCCCAACTGCTTTATCATATGGTAACTCACATGCTCACAAGTTTCCAGGATCAAACCCTCTCAGGAAAGGATGGGATTTGGAAAGACTAAGCTTCAGGTCTTGCAGTTCAACAGGATAAGTCCAACTTGTTTTTGGTACCAACGTTTTACTAGCTAATTTCAAAATGCTTCTTTACAGGGAACCTACATGCACTACTACTCAAAAGATGGCTACTACATATTTGAAGGATGGAGTTACTGAAGTTACATAGTTTCTGAGTAAAGTCAGTTAACTTCAAGGGGAAAAGACATAAGTAGAGTTTCTAGAAATTCCAATTCCCTTAATCATCTTGTACTCCCAAGAAGTCCAACTCTTATAAACTCAATAAATTCCTACTATTTAAGTGCTACACTCGAAATTGAGTATTTAATTGGTTAACAAATACCTAGATAGAAACACTGATAGAGTTTGTGCTTTTATCTTTACAGATGGCCAGCAAGCAGCTTCTACACTCCAGGAATTTTGTTCTAGTAACTTACAACCCTAACATAGCTCAACTATAAACACAGATACAATACATTAAAAAACCCACCCCAAAAAGCCTCGCAAAAGTCCAACTGATCCTTACTTCACAGCTGTTTATTCTCACTGCAGCCCCCAAAGCTAGTTTTGCAGACTCTGCTAAACAAAAAACACCTTGCCATCAGCAATAGCTCCCACTAGTTTCTACAGAATCTAGTACCTTACAACTGAGGACACAGCAATCTTTTCTAGATGGATTCACCTTCCACAGAAGAGGGATACAAAACCTAAACACTCAGTCTGAAAATAAGCTTGCAATTCATGTCCATTTTGTCACAGGATTTGGATAATCACATAACTTGCAAACCTGGATTAAGTTCTAAGCATTTTTTTAATTGTAATAGTTGACAATATTACCAAAGTAACAGAAAACCTTTCTTGACTTACTCAAGCTTATGTAGGCACAACAAAGGGGCAAGAAATTGTGGCTAAAGTTCCCAGCACCATTAACTAACTCACTTTTTACTTTATGCCTCAATTCATTTTTTATAAAATACTCTAGTAATTAACTAAATAAAGGTGAGGAACCCTTCTCTACCTCCAAGAAACACCCTTTGTCTCCCCTCATCTTTCTTCTCCACGGAACAACACCATTTCTCATGATTATAATATTATTGGCCCATGAGGCAAAGAAAGCAATGAAAAAAAGGCTACATGTCAGCTCTAGCATGGTCTCCCCCTTTCCTGGGGAGGAAAGCAGGGAATCTGCTAGCTGACTTTGGGACACCTTACCTTTATTCCTACTTATGTAATGAAGCCTGTGATACCATCCTCTATTCTTAAAGACATTGGTATTTACCACTTTAGAGAATTGACTGATTTTACTGTTAATGAAGTTCATGAAGATAAAAATCCTTTTTTCTGTTAGTAAGTCAATTAAAGCAGCACTTATAACACACAATGTCAATTTAACCTACCTGAGCAGCATATGCATGCACACTTCCAAAAATCTTTTTGAAAGTAAGAAACTGGAAACAGATGCTGTGGAGAGAGGTCTGGCTTTCACAATTAGCACAAGTATAAAATAGTTCCCTTAGAATCATTTTGATTCAAAAGCTGTAAGAGATGCCATTTTGGAACACTTGCAGCATTTCCCTTTCAAATGTTCCATCGCTTTATCAGAGTTCTGGAGTTGTTCTGGAGTGAAATTCCATTGGAGGCGAGAAGTTCTCTAGATACCTGCCCATATTTTCCTCCATGTCATGCCATCTCTGACTACTCACAGCCTTGAGGAAAATCTGTGGGGTATTATAACAGTGTTTTGTAACCCTGAACAGGATTTGAAACACATTCAGGAGACCTAGCAATAGGAACCTGCCACCATTCCTTTCTTCCCCATAGGTTGGGAGTGATTATTAATGAAGCCTGAGGGATGTTATCCAAGGTAAATGCTGGACAACAGTGCCACATACATCAACAAATTTCAAATATTATACTTTTGTCATGTTAGCTGATATAGCAATATTACTAGCTCTGTCTTAAGTATGCTTATTTCTGCAGGATGAAAACCACTGGACTTGAAGATATACACTACAGTCTTCCCACTTTGCTCTACTCACGGAAGCCTGTCCAGATGCCTCTGCAGGGCTTTCCCTGCCTTCAGGCAGATCACCACTGCCATCTAATTCGGTGATGTCTACAAACATACTGAGGGGACACTCAGTCCCCTCATCCAGATCATTAAAGATACTAAAGAGAACTGGCCCCAGTACTGAGCCCTGGGGAACACCACTTGTGAGCAGCCAACAGGATTTGCCTCCACTCACCATCATTCTTTGGGCCTGGCTATCCAAAGAGTTTTTTACCTAGTGAAGTCTACATCTGTCCAAGCCATGAGCAGCTAGTTTCTCCAGGAGAATGCTATGGAAAATGGTGTCAAAGGCTTTACTAAATTATGGGTAAACATCTCACACCTTGTCACAGTAAAAGATTATGCAAGTCAGCAGAGGCTGCCTTCCTAAACCCATGCCAGCTGAGCTTGATCACCCGCTTACCCTTTTATGGGCTGTGTGATGGCACTCCAGATGATTTGCTCCATAACCTTCCCCAGCACCCAGGTCAGACTGACAAGACCACATTGCTCAGATCCAAATTCTATCACTTCTTGAGAAGAAAAGTCACATTTTCTAACCACCTGCCTGCCCTATAAGCTAGGGCTTATAGGGCAGGTTGGCTCGCCAAGCCAGTTGTCATCATAAATGATGACAACTGGCTTGGCGAGCACTTCCACCAGCTCCATCTGTTCCCTTGGGTGGATCCCATCCAGCCCACCAGACTTGTGTGTGACTATGTGCCATAGCAAGTCACTAACCCTCTCAGATTATGGGGGCTTCACTCTGCTCTCTTATCTCCCAGCTCAGGGGGCTGGGTACCCAAAGAAGAACTGGTCTTACTATTAAAGACTGGAACAAAGAATGTATTAAATAACTCAACCTTTTCCTCCTCCTTTGCCAGTGTTTCCCCTCCCATCCAATAAAGGATGGATATGCTCATTATCCCTTATCTCATTGTTAACCTCTGAGATGAGAGACACTGATGTAAGGTAATATGCAGAAAAAACAAACAGAAAAATACTTCAATTAAGAAAAACCCCTTTCCTGCACACCAGCACTTTAGATTTTAATATACTTCATATATTAAAACCAGACACAGTACAAGAGTATGTTTAAGAAAACCAACAAAACAGCTTAGAATATCCA
This sequence comes from Heliornis fulica, assembly GCA_013399135.1. Classification (NCBI taxonomy): domain Eukaryota; kingdom Metazoa; phylum Chordata; class Aves; order Gruiformes; family Heliornithidae; genus Heliornis; species Heliornis fulica. The sequence goes on along the minus strand of VXBZ01012565.1, from coordinate 31,677 downwards.
GAGTGGAACTGATTACAAAAAAATCTCACCCATTCACAGCATCTATTTTCAGTTTCATACTCAAATGCCCAGTGGTTTTGATAAAGTACAAACCAAAAATTAAGAGAACCCAGGCTCCCCTTAGAGCAAAGATTTGGAAGAAATTAAAAAATGTGTCTAAGTAATCTTCCTGACAGCTGCTTTGATTAAAGAGTTTCAGGCTAGCATTATCTTCTTTGTTTTGTGAAATGATTCAGAGGGCTCACTTCTATTCTCAAGTGGAACTCAGATTCAGAATCATCGAGTCATAGAATAGTCTGGGTTGGAAGGGACTTTTAAAGGTTATCTTGTACAACCCTGCTACTGGGACATCTTCAACTAGATCAGGTTGCTTGGAGGCTCATTCTGATCTTGGGGGCATCAACTACCTCTCTGGGCAACAAGTTCCAGTGTTTCACCACACTTATCATACAATATTTCTTCCTGATATCTGATCCAAATCTAACCTCTTTCAACTTAAATCCATTAACACTTGTGCTGTCGCTACAGACCCTACTAAAAAGTATGTATTCATCTTTGTTATAAGCCCCCTTGCAGTACTGAAGGGCTGCAATAAGGTCTCCAGGTCTCCCCAGAGTCTTCACCAGGCTGAATAAGCCCAACTCTAAACCTTTCCTCACAGGACAGGCACACCAACCCTTTGATGATCTTTGTGACCACACTTCTAGAGCTAGCCTGAGAGATCCATGTCTTCCCTATACTGAAGACTCCAGAGCTGGACACAACTACATATATAAAGCTTTAGTACTCTGGAGAAGACAGGGTGCTTATTTTTATGAAATGAAACTGTTTCAAAGGCAGCCTTCAACTTAATAATTCCCTTCCTATTGTGTATTAGTTGCACTATTCTGACAATTTTAAAACCCAACAAAGACCTAGGACAAAACAGACTACACATCTGTATTTGGTTCTAGTAGTATTATACATTTATACATGCACAAATGCATATATCCCTAATTTAGGGTTCCACATCAAATGCAAAACCCAAATTCATCTCACCTTTTTTTCTAAATATTAGAATAAGTAATGGGATTTCAATAACACTTGATTATGAACGTTATATCCTCACTACAGTGTTGGAAACATTGTTCAGTTCAAAACAGAGTTCCAAGTCCTTTAGCAGCTTCCTAGAAAACAAAGTATTCTAGAGAAAGAAGCATTATACAGGTGCCTAAAGTATTGTTCAGTTGAGACCCTGACAATACACCATCATAGCTTTTATCTCAGTAAATAATTCTGGTATGGTTTAGGAAAATACATAAAAGTATAGATAAGTGTTATGAGGAGGTTTCATTTCTCTTGAAACCCAAGGCTTTTTCATCTCCAGAAGTCAAGTTAAGCATATTTAACATGGAGCTAGCAATATCATGTGCTGCTACGTCAGCTAACATGACAAAGTATCATAACACCTCAACTTTTGCTTATCAATATTTTCAGAGGGTCTATATATATACACTAAAGTAAGGAGGGAATTCTAGTAAAATCAGAATATGTTGGGTGCTCTGTTTTTGGTGTGCAGGGTAAGCATCAAAAAGAAATAACATAGCAAAGATTAATTCTTTACAACTTTACAATGCGATGACATACTTCAGGCAGAAGCCTGAAGGCAACAGTAAACCAAGGTAAAGTCAAGAGCATAAAGTCCAACAACCACGAGACTGCTGGCAGCTTTGGTCAACCAAGTTAGAAAAACTTTCTAACTTGCAAAAATCATGAAAACTGTAAAATTCAGTGGGGTAGGGAGAAATGTCTGGGGGCAGCATCAAGTCAGGCTACTAAAAAGGATGTGGACACCTTACTAAGGTGAAGTCTTCTTACCCTAAGTTCACGCTGCTGGTTATAACCAAAGCAGAAGCCTCTTTAGGCAGAAGAAAGAAGTGTGCTAGAATACAAATTGCTGTCCATCTGCTTTGCTCATCCCATTTTATAAGAATATCTTAGATCATCTGCACTTAAGTGGCATGGCTGTGTACCGGTGACTCATTTCTGGAGTTCCCTGTGGCAATGCTCTACCAGTTCTCCTCAAGACCGCCATTTATGATCAATTCAAAGGGTAACAGATTTACTAACAGACCCTTGATTACATTAATTATACCTGTTCCATCTTAAAATGAAACAAACACATTACAAACAGTGAAAAGTTGTACACTGAGTACAATACTGCATCTAAGGTTCTGAAATTCTCATGTGTCCGTACACAACCCAAACCATTCATCTTCCAAAAACTACAACTCAGGAAATACTTACAAGCAGGAAATTAAAACGAAATATTTCTCAAAAATCTATTTTCTAGTCCCTGGGAATTTTTTTTTTTNTTTTTTTTTTTTTTTCAGATGCAGTTTTTCAGAGGAGACTTATTACTGTGGGAAATACTGACAGGCAGATAGTCACTCATTTGTTTCTACTGGAAACTAGTTAGTAAGACCATCACTCAGTTTATTTTTAAAAGCCCATTTAAAATTGCTTTGGGAAGAATTGTGTGTTATCTCCATTTACAGTCAAAATGTTTATTACTGAACACCTACTGAAAGTGTTCACTTATGCATAAAATATTTATATGTATCTATCTGTCCATATAAGACCTCCACACTTAGAAACTAGGCATATAAGACAAATATTTCTACCTATTATTCTGAATTAGGAAAAACAAAACACCATTTTAAAACTTAATTAACCAATAACTTCAGCTGATGGTTTCTAGATTTTTAGTGAAAAGCTGGACAAAGTTGAAGTTAGTGAAACATGGAGGAAATATTTGCTATTAGTCTTTGTTTTACTGTTCTCTATAAGTAGAGATATCTTCTAGGCTACCATCATTATCAACAAACATGGGATAGTTTAGATTACACTAGAAACTTTTCTCACTCAAATATAAAGAGTGTGTCAAATACTTTTCCTTTGTACTTCTATATATATTAACCACTGTATCTCACAAATAAAAAAAAAAAACCATATACAGCTCTTACTACTCCTTTCAGAGGCCCTGAATTTTGTGACTATTGTCCCTTACTTCATGACAGACCATGGATGGACATATAGAAGACAATCACACCATGCACAGGCTCAGTTCTTTTGTGTACAGGATGACTTATCTCTTCAAGAAACATCTGGCCAATATACTGAGCAGTAGTTTTGGCAGTTGAAATGTCTGTGTAAGTACAGATCAGTGACATGTCAGCCTTTCACTCTGAAGTCACACATTCTTTAGTCTGATCTCACACATTGCTTCTCAATGATGCACACATGGACTTTTTCTGTGTCATAGCACTATAACAGAGAACCATTCATCTGTCCCTCTGTTAAAACAAAAAAGCAGCGTTCTCCCCCTCCCAGAGAACACAGCAGAGAAAAATTAACTGAGACAAAGCAGCAATATATGGTTTGCCCCTAGTTGCATAAAAAAATATTCATAGAATCAAAGGAGTGAAATGCATGACAGATTATTAAGTACAACTTCAACATGTAATAGCAGGAACAGCCTTTATGATTAACACTACTGATTGCATTATTTTGAAATATTCAAAGACAAAAAGAATAATATAGTACAGCAATTATGTAATTATACAGACATATTCAATTTTTTACATATGCTAATAATCCCTAACAGATTCTTTCTTCAAGTACTTGAAATCTACGTTGACACTTGATGCAGTAAGATAGAACTTGTAATCAAATAGAGCACAAAGCACCATTGTATTTAAAGTACTTCCATGGATACCATTACTACTGCAGCTGAATACTTAAAGATGCCAGTTACTCTGACCTTAGAAGAAACTTCCCAAAAAAGTTATTATTCCAACCTTTCACACAGAAAGCACAGCAACAAATGCTCTAGTTATCAGAAAGCATTTAAAAGCCTTCTAATCACCAAAACAGATCTGGTAACTTGTAAACTTAAGGATCTTTAGAGAACAGCTGACTTGAGAAAACATCTCTGAAGGTTGCCCAGTCCAATACCTGGATCAGAGCTGATACACTGGGCAGGGCACCCAGGACAACAGCCAGTTAAATTGTGAGCATCTCCAGGGATGATAACCTTCTATGCCTCATGGGTGCACTAGCTGCTCAAGGCAACTAGGGGTCCACCACGTTTATCACCACCATCACTCCAGGCCCCTCCCATACCTCGTCTGAACTGTTTTGCAGCTTGTCCACTCCCAGCCCGTACTTGCTCATCCCTTAATTTCTACTCAAGCACAACACTCCATGTTTCCTGTTGTTAAACCTCCAACATTTCTATCTGTCTATTTCTCCATGCTCCTCTGGAAGTCTGCACAGCCATCTGTTTGGTATCTCATCCCAGTTTGGGGTTATCTACAAAGCTTGCTCAGAGCACTCTGTCTCATCATTCAGCACAGTAACGAAGTTATTAACCAATATTAGAACCAGTATCAATCCCTGGAGAACACCAATAGGGACTGGACTTCAATCACCGATCATGACAGTGGTGGTTTGACCATGGCTGAAGGCCAGACTCCCACCAAAGTCACTCTTCTCTCAGCTGGACAGGGGAGAAAATACACATGGAGAGGCTTTGAACAGGGAGAGATCATTCCACAATCAGTATCACGGGCAAAACAAGAAGAAAGGACAGAAAACTAATTTCTTAGACTGCACTACACAGAGAAACCAGACTCAGACAATGAGAAGTACAAACAGCTCTTAAAACACCACACCCCTCCCCTCCCTTCTCTGCAGACTTCATTTATGGTATTTCTCCTCCCCAGGATGACACAGGGGAAAAGGAGGTGGGGGGGGGGGAATAGGGAATGGAGGCTTCAGTCTTTGGTCAGTTCTTCATGAGTTGTTCTTCTTAGGGTCAGGTAGAAGGTGCATTTCTCACATTCTTTCCCTGCACCAGCATGGGGTCCCACCCACAGGAGACAGTCCTCCATGAACCTTTCCATGTGAGTCCTCTCCCACGGGGCCTTGGCTCTTCACCAACTGCCCCAGCGTGGGTCACTGCTATAAACTCACAGAATGTCTCTCAGTCCCAGACTGCTGGCCCCAGCCTGGTCCCCTACAGAGTCACAACTCCCCCCTGAAAACCTGCTCTGGCATGGGCCTCTGTCTCTCTCTCGGCCTCTTATCTCTCTTCACAGGCTGCAGGTGCTGCCAGGGGCTTGCTTCAATGTAGGTCACAGATTCTTTCATATTCCTCCACTCGTTCCATGGTGGGCTCCTGCCTGGCCCAAGTGTCTCTCCATGGGCTAGAAGTGGGGTCTCTTCATCCTCCATGGGCTGTGGGGGGACACCCACTTCACCATGGTATTCTCTACAGGCCGCAGGGAATCTTCTCTCTGTGACTCCTCCTCCCCCCTTCACTGACCTTGGTGTCTGCAAAGTTTCTTACATCTTCTCACTCCCTTCTCTGGTGGCAAAATGTGGCTGTTTGTGCTTTTCTCTCTCTAAAATGAGATTCCCAGAGGCCTGTGACTGGAGCTGATTGTCCTGGCCTTGTCAGCAACAGGGTTTGGGAGTTTGGCCTTGGGAGCCCAGCTGGGATTTGCTTTGTTGGACCCTGAAAAAAATTTCTAGCTCCCTCTTAAGGAAGCCACATTGCAAACCTACCACAATGACCCACTAGGCTTTCAGTCCAGCAGATCTGCCAACTTACAGTTCCACTTCATTACCCAATCACTACTGTTGAAACCAGAAACATCCACAACTGAGAAGCCTCATCCACCAAGTCAGTCATCATCACAGACTATACGGTTAATCAGGCATAATTTCCTCTTGCTTAAGATTCTGAACTAATGGTCACTGCAGCAAGACTGCTCCCAGCCTCCACATCCCCAACTGGTCTTTTTTTTGAAGAGCCAGCTCTAGCAGTGCATCTCCCCCCCACACCCCTATATGGGTGCTCCATCACTGGTGTCAGGAAGTCATCACCAAAGCACTCCAGAAACCCCCCTTGGAGGGGGGCAGAACAGTGCAGCACAAGCTATCAGAGTGGTTCAAAATCCACCTTTGCCAACAGAAAAAACACCCAAACACAACACCAAAAGAGCCCCAACAAAACAGCAGAGACTATCAGTTGTTTTTGACTTTGTAGTTAAGCTACTTCTTTCAAACTGAAGTGCTTCTCCACATTGTAGCCTAGTGATTCCATAGGCCTTTAAAGATTACAAAAAACCCCACCCCACTATAATATGGTCATTAATTCATGTAACTGGGAGAAATGCGCACAAGTGTTAGAATATTAACTGCATTCTATGTTCAGCATGATAGAAAAGTATAAAGCAATAAATGATTAAAAAAGCTGAGAATACTTTCTACATAGTGGCCAAAGAGTATTGAGCGCTAAATAAACTATATTCAACCTACTGCCTAGCAGAAAAAAAAATACATCACACTAGATGTATCAAGTCTGTCTTAGTTTATGAATAACAGCTTAGAATACTCTTGCTATGCAAATTATATGGAAATACAAAACTCAAACCTTTACAAAATGAATGCTTGTCTATTTATACCCTCAGACTACCACCATTTGTTTGAACCTTATTCCTGTGCAGCTGCTCAAGCCAGTTTGTACCAAAATCCATTAAAAGAACACATATTTTGCTAGTGGTTTTCCTATACCTTGGCTTTAGAACACACAATTACATTACATGTGTACACATTTATATACTTATTCTGAAATCTTTTAGTTGGCTTTCAGTTGGTTCAGTTCTATATACATGTATACAAGCTATATACAAAGAATATATAAAACATACAAAACCCATTTGTATACATCACTGATAAGAGCTGCTTGATTATCTGATAGAATGTAATTACATACTATCAACAAGCCATGCATTTACACATTGCAGAGAAGTATCATTAAAAAGCACTATGAATTTCCTCTCAGTTAAATACTATCTACTGTGTCCTCTCCCTGCCCTTCAGAAAAAGTCATCCTAAATGCAACTAAACTGACAAAAGCTAGTAGAGAAAGCTATTTGTAAATTGATGTTATATGGGATTTACTTTAAGGTACAGATTAACTTGATTAGAAATATTCTACTTCCTACTTTATTTTTTTGAAAGCAAAATTTATTACATCTACTGCTAGACTAATAGGTTATATATGAAGATTCAGTCAGAAAAAAAAGTTGTCGGCCCTTTGGGAATCCATCCTGGTTTTAGCTGAGATAGCATTAATTTTCTTCATAGTAGCTGGTATAATACTATGTTTTTGGATTTGTGCTGGAAATAGTGTTGATAGAGATGTTTTTGCTACTGTATGCACATCCTTTGCTTTATGTATTAAATTGCCTTTATCTCAACTGAAAGGTTCTCTCACAATTACCCTTCGGATTCTCTCCTCCATCCAGCTGGGGATCAACCACAACAACACTTTTCAGCACCCAATGTCAGATTTGAACCAAGCCTCATGGTCTACCAACTGAGCTAGCCTGGCTAGCAACAAGGGGCTACTGCTACAGGTATTCTTGTAAAACACAGCTCAAATCCCAGGTTACAACAATTTAAAGGTATTTGCATTACCATCTCCACCCCAGTCGCTTTGGACCAGATCATCAGGTTTAACATTGCAATGAACTCCTCCTGCTTCCACCCTGGCTAGAGAACCCAAATGCAAAACTACATCACATAGACACCCAGAGAACAAAGGAAGAGAATAACAACAACAGCAGCTAATACAGGTGATGCACAAATACAATCACTCACCATATGCAAAATGAAAACAATCTGATACCCAGTCTTTTTCTAAGCATCGAATCTGGCTTCCCCAGTTATATGATCTTCTAACAGAAAAAAAAATGAACACAGAGACTCTGCTACCACTACACCCACCACTAATCCAATTACTGTGTATTTTCTTTTCAGATTACAGAAACTCTCTGTTCATACACAGGGTAAAACATGTATAACATGGTACAAAAAAATTGCAAGTTTTTCTCTAGGCACTAGATAGTATGATCTATTACATCTAATTATTGTTACACATGGTTTTTAATTGGATTACTTTAGTGAATATAATAATTTACGATCATTTTGTAATCCTTTTATCCATGTAATATCATGTATATGGCTTGCCCACCACCACTACCAGATCTGCCCAGAAAAATCAATTGCCATATACGATTTACATCAATATTGCAATTTAAAGTGTGCAGAATTCTAGACATAATTTTCTGTCCCAGCATTCAACTTTCTTGATGAGAAAAGCCAAGATACAGTGTGGTTCTCTCCCCCCCCAATATATTGATTCTGAGCTCCCAGCTCCCAAAGCACAGGTAATCCAAGAAAGTACCCATTCATCTGCAGGCAGCTAATGAAAAAAAAAAACAAACCCACAACCACAACTAACAATGTTTTGTCTTTCCTAGGACAAAGTAAAAACTTGATGTTGGCCTGTATAGAATACCTGCACTCTCAGAGGGAAGAGATTTCTGAGGTGTAGCAGAGTTCAACTGACCAAAAGCAGAAATCATCATTCTTTCTAGAATTCCTCACATTAGGCAGTAAAAAGAAACAAAGTGAAACCTAACTGCCAAAAATCAAGTACATGGCTGTCCCTCTGTGCATCAAGGAGGGGACATAACATACATGCCTTGCTAGCTACAGCTCTTTTTGACAATATTCTGTAGCCACAAATAGCTAAGAGAAACACCTGTCACTAGATTCCCACATAGAGTCTGGAACCGGCTAGAGCAAACAGCAGCAGTCTTAAGAGATGAAGGAAAAAGAAAACCACTTACAGGAAGCTGTGTAGACACCAGTAGTAAGAGCAATGAGCAACAAGCCCTTTTTCTCCTTTCTGGACAGGCATACAGCTGGGGGCAAGCTTCACAGTGACTGACAATGCCTCCAGGAAGGGCCTGAGGAAGAAGGTACTTTTCCCTGAAAAAGACAGATTTCAAAGGGCAGCATTGCTAGAGGTGGCATCTTCACCATTTCTAGCTACATGCTCACTCTCCTATTAACAAAGAAAATGGGAAGAATCAGCTTGAGTTACAGCTGTAGGCACAAAGTCAATTTTCACAAATGGCAAGAAGCAACCCCAGTGGTAGACTGCCAGATACTGAGGTTAACAGAGCCGTACTCATACTAAAACCAATAAAGTGTGTATGACATGTCCCCAAGGACAAAGATGAGGTTGTCTAAAGTGAGGCAAAACTACAAAGTCTTAATCACATCTTGTCATATTCATTTCATTTAGATCAATGGATTTAGTAATTTCAATTTATTTCATTCAAACCCTTACATCTTAATTCAATCTCTCTCTTCAGAAACAGCACATTTTTTAGTCTTTTGTGCAAACAAGTTCCGTATTTACAAGACATAGCTTTGCTTGCCTCTATAACGGTTGGGTCAGTGTCACTAAATATTTACATTGGTCTCTTCGAATTTTTACAAGTTTTAAATAGGCATTAATATCTTTAATAATAGAATTAACATCTGATTTTATAAAAAGTCACTCTTTTCCAAAGTATATTAAACCTTGATCTCAGGAATGTCTTGTCAATTAAATTTTCAACAAACCAATTCATCTGAGAAAAAAATTGATTTTTACTACACTTGCACATTTGTAGACTTAAGCAAAAAAAAAAATTACTGTTTACTGCTACAATCAGATCTGTAAGCCAATTATCTTTACATGGAACTCAAATAATTTTAGCTTTAAATTTCAGTGTACAGAAATTGCTACCGATTCTTTCTACCTTGAACTTTGCATTTGACAGGAAAGGACACAAATAGCTGCCGGAGTACTTCATATTCCAAACCTCTATGTGGTACTGTCATTAGAATGGACCTCAAAGCCCATCCAGCTCCAACTCCAACTCCCTGCCACTGACAGGGACACCCTCTACTAGACCAGGTTGTCCAAAGCCCCATCCAACCTGGCCTTGGACACTGCCAGGGAGGGGGCAGCCACAGCTTCTCTGGGCAGCCTGTTCCAGGGCCTCACCACCCTCACGGGGAGAATTTCTTCCTAAAGTCTAATCTAAATCCACCCTCCTTCAGTTAAAACCCCTTACACCTTTTCCTGTCACTGCACACCCTGATAGTCTCTCTCCTTCTATCCTGAAGGAGCCCTCAGGTTCCAGAAGGCTAAATAAGGTGTCCCTGGAGCCCTCAGGCATACAGCACACTACATTTATTTGACTCAACCCAGCAGTTCTTACAATGAGCAAGATGTCACTCACCAATACAGAAACCATCTCCTTGAAGAGTAAAAAATCATGACCACACATTTTTGTTTGTTTTTTTTTTTCTTATCTTTAAGTAATTTGTGTTCTCCCACCTCAAATCATAAGGATTTTTTTTTTCCTCCCTTGACCAACCAGGATAAACCAGAAGAGAAAACAAGGGTTTTATTCATTCAAATGTCTCTGGACAATCTTGTACTGGCCAGACACTATCTAGGCCTTAATTCCAAATTGCCTGCCAAAGAAAGTGTGCCAGCAGACCCACACTCCCTGCTCTCTTCAAAATCCATCTGTTATAACAAACAATCCAGCACTAACAGTCATTCTTCATCTGCTCCTTATTGAACTCATACTCTTCTGAGCTTTGGGGTTACCTATGAGCTGCTTAAAGTACTTTCTGCTCTTTTCCTTCCTGTCTTCTACTGTAATTTAGTTACATTACAATGCCATGTAAATAATTTTCAGCATAATCCAAAAAAATAAAATCAGAGTAAAATATATGTTCATAATCTGCAACAACTGCCCACAGACAGAATTATGGCACTGAGTATAAGCAGACAGGTATTTTTTCTACTTCCAGTCTGTAGACAGGACTTCAAATCTTTTCAGCTTCTTGACACAGCTGAAACTGTATTCACACATGCAAATCAAATTACTTATTTTCCTGTGGATTTAAGCAAACAAGTCTTAGAAATCATTGGGGCTGCATTCCTGAATTTTTGAAAATAAGATTCATTTTGGAGCCAAGGATTTGTATACCTACACTTGAAAGACTGGACCCACTTCTTTCTGAGCCAAGTGTACTCAATGCACTCTGACAAGCTGCTGTGACAGCTAACGGATTTCTGGGCAAGACATTTTGTGTTTTCACTTCAGGTTCTAAAATGGTTCGTTTCCTCAATTCCCAGTTTGAGTGGCTGAGAGACCAGATGGTTGTGCTGCCATACAGAGGGACCTGGACAGGCTGGAGGAATGGGATGACAGGAACTTTGTCAAGTTCAACAAGGGCAAGTACAAAGTCCTGTCCCTGGGAAGGAACAACCCCAAGCAACAGTATACAGTTGGCAGGCACCCAGCTGAAAAGCAGCTTTGCCCTGAAGGTTCTGGTGGACACCAAATAAACATGAGCCAAAAATGTGACACTGCAGCAAAAGGTTGATGGTATCCTGGCTACAATGGGAGAAGTATTGCCAGCAGGTTGATAGGTGACCCTTCCCCTTTACTCTGCACTGTTGGCACAGACACACCTGGAATGCTGTGCCCAGTTCTGAGCTCCTCACTGCAGGAGAAACAGACATACTGAACAGAGCCCAGTGCAAGGTAATTAAGATCATCAAGGGACTGAAGCATCTCCCCTGTGGAGAAAAAGCTGAGAGCTGGGACTGTTCAGCCTGGACAGGTGAAGGCTCACGTGAGATCTCAATGGATACAAATAGCTGTAAGGAAGGTAATAAAGGCAACAGAGCTAGGCTCTTCAGTGGTGCCCAGTCACAGGACAAGAGGCAACAGGCACATTTTACTGGAAGGGCAGCCAAGCAACTGTCACCCAGGGATGTTGTGGATTCTTCATCCTAGGAGATAATTGAAAAGCCACCTGGACATGGTCCTGGGCATAGTGGCTCTAGGAGGCCCCGCTTGAGCAGGCCAGATGACCTCCAGAGGTCTTTTCTATCATCAACAACTGTAGCATTCTGTGAACATTAAATCACAGGACTCAGTTACATTTGTGCTTCACAGGCTGCATCTCCAAGTATCCAAACACATGCCTTGGCAAGTTACTTGTGACAAAGGGCTTCAAAAATACACAATGTAATAAAGAAGTCTGGAATGGGTTAAACAAAAATCCTGCTTAACTATCTCAATAACCCACAGGATTGGAAAAAAAAGTCTCATGCAAAGCTTTGGGATTCAGATACAAACACTTCAGATATTAAAATGTAAATTCTTCCAAGTTAGATGTCCAAATTAACAGTAGTAGACGCAGTAAAAAAGGTACTTTGAAATAGATGTACAAAATGTCAGGCTTTGTTTACATTTATTAGTTATCTATTGACAGTTTGAAAAGATATTTCACAGTAAAAGAGTGTTAAATGTATCCAATTAAAATATTCAGGAACATCAAGGCTTCATACACAAATAAGAAATTATATTCATTAGTGAAGAATTCGAAAGAAGGGCAGTTCACTGTAGACGGCACACAGCCCTGTTTTACAGTGTCTGGGATTACCAGACACACAGCAGCAGCACCACATAGACCGTACAAACATTACTCTCACACAGAAACAAGACAGTTGTCTACAAGACTTCTTCCAGAAAACTTCAAAGTCATCGGGAAAATCATCTAAGATCTGACTAAACTATGACAAGCTGTCCCACTGTGTATAAAAATCTGCTCTTGAATAGGTGTGATATTGTTGCCTGGGTTTCTATCAAGTCACCTGTTCTATTATGTTGCTACCAACATTCAGAGTTATCAGCCCTAACTCTTCATCTAGCTGATGGCAATATTTTATTGCACAAAGGTAACAAGCAAAACCTTAGTAACCAGGAAAACATCGAGGCAAGAAGAAAGAGCTCAGCACAGCCTCCCACAATCACCCACAGCAGCAAAGCCAAATTCCTGCCCGTAGCACATGAAGAGCAGCATGTGAAAGAGTGAACCACAGAGCATGATACATGGCCCTGCAGCACAGAATGGCTTCTGGAAGAGAGTGATCAGTGCACATTTAAATTTAAATAGATATATAGAGGCATACTCATCATCCCAATTAAACAGGTCCTCCTGCCTTGCACAGTGTAAATTACAGTTACTTTGTCTTAAAGAAGCCTCATACACAGGATATAAGAGACATAAGAGCTTACCCAGATGAGCACTCTCAAAAGAACAGTCAACATCAGTATTACCGCAGCATTCTGCATTCTTTATTCTGAGTCATGTAAACAATTACCCAAATCAAATTGCACATTTTATCTGAGCAACAGGAACAACAGCTTCTGTACACGCTTGAACAGAGTTCTACCTTGCCTATACCTTGCTTTAATTATTATGATAAAATCTTTACAATAGTTACAATCCCACTCAGATGCTATTTGGGATCCTGCAGTGAGTGTCACTGCGCTGCAAATCTTTGTGAAAAACTCATGCCCAATTACACACCAGTGAATGCTTTTGTTCTCATTTACATTGATCCACCATGATGTTAAACAGAGCCAAAACACAACCTCTTTAGTGCAATCCTGAGTTTTCCAAGTAGTTAAAAAATAAGATAATACATTTTATTTACCAGATAACTGTATTGCACAGATCACTGGTCAAGTGTTATTCATTTGAGTTTCAAATGAACCTTTTAAGGCATCCATTTTTTGCAAAGCATTTCTGATTTTCCTTAATTTCTTGCTCTCTTCTCACCCTGTTTTCCAGAAATGGGCAGAAGGATTATTCTTTTATTAAAGGCTAATATACTATCTACTGTGATAAAAGCATCCCCAGTAGGTATACTGCTAAGCCTCATTGACTCATATAGTTAAGATATTTGAATATATGTAGTCACATAACAAAATCAGTTTGTCTATCAATTGAGATGCATCTCAGAAATCACCTCTTCACACTGCTGACCATTTGTAGCTAGCAGGAATAATTTCATGTTCTTCTCCATTAATGAAGCTTCATCATCAACTTATTCACAGGAAAACAAGTCTGTTAAAATCCTTTCAGACTTTTTTCTTTGAAGGACACTGAAATAATGTTTATTGTCAAGTACCATACTGTCAGCCTTTGACCTCTTAGAACTGGTCTTTCCTATATTGCTATTGCAGGAGGCATGAGAAAACAACCCAAGCATAATGAGCTAACAAAGGATAATTAAGTTTTACCTCAGCTTTGAGTTACTTTTTTATGCAGCACTACTCACTGGTGGCTTGGTTATTCCTTTTAATACGTACAGTTCTAAGAAATTTAACAAGAAAGAAGGTAGCAATAAATACTGACAAATAAAGTGACTGAAGGGCCTAAGCACCATGTCAGGTATGTCAAAACACATATGCCACCCTGGCTATATACCTATGTTAATCTGTCAGGGGAGCAGTATACCATGAGAGCAACAGAAAAGGAGAGGAGGAGAATATATACTTATACTCAAAAAAACCCCATTGCTTCCTCAGCTCCTCAGAGCAGCCTTTGGAGGCATGGCCCCTCTTCCAACATACAGCATATAAGCAACCCTCTCTCAGGTGCTGCAGCAGCTTGTGGCCCTCGAGAGCACACCTTGTATTTCACAGGGGGACCCCTGCAAAGTGCTCTGGACAGCATTTGCTTGCTCTCATGCATTAATCTTGTGTTTCAGCTGTGCTGCAGAAAGTCCAACATAGCAACACTGCTATCAACTCTTGAGAGGCTGCAGCCAGAAGCTATAAGACCCAGCAATGCAGGCAAAGACAGCAAAATATATGTTTTATTAATTTAAGTTTTTATTTAAGGCTTTATCAACACTACAATTGCTTTATGTGATTCTGACATACTTCTGAGAATGCAAGCATTTTAAAATGGTTTAAAGTCAGTCATTTTCAAAACACTGCAAAACTGATGTACACAGTCTCTTCCACCACCTCTCAGTCATCTTTAGCCCTGTTTGATTTCTTGTGGTCCCCTGCATTTTACTGCATATCTGCTTCACTAATTTCTCCTAAACGCTCAAGAGCATAATACACGATTATACGCACTCCATTATTTTGCATCCTATCTTCAGCCAACTGGGATGCACTTGGAGAGGAGGAGAGTGCACATTTGTTTAACAGTATGCGTGCAAAACTACAAAGCATCTGTGCTACTTAGAAAAAGGTTCAAGAAGTACAGGCTTCTAACTAGTTAATTAATAGTTTTGCAATGAAATGAATGTCACTGCATCAGTAAGATGAATCTCACGGAACAGATGGCCCTAACATCGATCCCTCACGAATGGTAGTGAAGCCACATTTCTGAAAGGATCCTTTTACCTCACCAGGAGGCTAAGTGTTAAAATAACATTTAGGGGGAGTTAATGAATGAAATTCATCTTTAACTATTCACCAGCAAAAAATGCTACCATAAACATCTGAAATTGTTTAATATTTGACAATTCACTTCTAAACATGTTGTAAATGCCCTGCATCTGCTCTAAGTCTCCCTGTCCTATGTTGTTATAAAAAAACCCCTACCTTTAACTATGGAGAACACTCTTTGACAGCACAGGAATAAATCACTTCTACAGCCCTCCATCAGTCTTTGGCAGTTCATGACTATGTCAATCTAACAAAAAAAATTCTCTTTACTTATTTAAACATAGGAACACATCTTCCAGAACTCCAGCTTACTTGAGCAGTGTCTATAAAGCAGGTTTGCACTTAGAAAATGCTCAAGGAACTGTAACGCTGATGCAATTCAAACTAGGCCTGCTTTTGCTATAAATGAAGCCAACTTATTTCCACATCCTCCACTCCTCCCACCCCCTAGACAGTAGAGCTGCTCAAGAAAGCTGAAAGATTGTATGTACCATGCTTGCTTCTCTCAACCTCCAGCATCCTTCCAACACTGCAGACAAAGAGGAGAATGGCAAGGCAGAGAGAGTGCTCTTGGTACAAGCCTATCCTAGATGGGAAGACAGTTTTCACCTGCCCTTTTCTGACTGGAAAGTTTGAATACTATGTCCACTGCAATGCAAGAGTGGTTCAAATGCAGAGTAGCTGCTGCATTTTGTAGCATTACAGGCATTCGTAGACTTTCAGAGGTAGTAATTTCTACCCAGAAAGCAAGTGTAAAATTTATAGCCAGTATTATCAGTGTGACATCGTATACATATCAGACATGACCATCTCCGTTATTTTACGACATCAAAACATTTCCCAAATACATACAAAAACACAGAAAAACAACGTCTTAAGAAAAACAAGTAGCCATTTTGACTTTAAAATATACATTTCTATAGAAAAAGGTCTCTAAGAACCCCAGTGCAATATTTAAATACTTTTATTGCATGTCTTACAATAATATAACATGGGACGGCGCTCTGCTAGTATACTCAACCAAGATGTTGAGTAAATTATGCTGTTTATTTCAAACACAAAGACACCATTTTTGTGTTCCTGCAAGCTTTGGACTCCAGTAATACAGTACAGGTGTAAGAGTAAAAAGTACCCCTTATAAATGACTAAACAAATATTACTACCCATAGATCTTCTTTGATCATGTCTACTATTCAGCAGAATTCATCTCACCTAGCTAACCTACCTTTAGATATAATCAAAGAACAAAATTTATCACTTTCAGATGGAGGTTTCTCTTACTCTCTACTCATCATACAGAACCTCCATAATTAGCTAATTTGGAAACACACATTTGAAAATGCATCAGATAACTGTATCATTCTGTTTTCTTTTTCCAGGAAGGCAGCTCTGAAATACACCCTTTAAACATACTTACAACCTATGTGGGTAAGTGACAATTTTATTGCAATATAAAAAAAAACACAAACCTTACTGCCACCACTTTTCATGTGTTTATCCATCCTACCTTTTAGTCAGCCCTTCAAAATACATGGACAAGTGCACAGGCATGCCTACATTTTACATACAAAAAATATATATGTAGTCATACTTCAGTTGCAATAGCAAATACAAAGGAATTGAAGACTTATTAGCTCAAATTAATAATAAGAAGAAAAAATTAAATTCTCCCCCTAGATAATTCCTGCTCTTCCCCCAGGAAAAATACTTGTGCAATTGAAAACCAGTGTCTTGTCACAGAACTGACGATGCTTTTGGAAGATACTGGTAGATGCAGAAACTGTTTCACTCTCATGCATGCAGTTACTTAGCTTTACATATGTCCTCAAGACACACTGATCTACATCATAGTAGCTGATGTTTGAAATGCACTGCTTTACTGAAGAAAGGCTGTTGACTATTCACTCAAAGCCACCATATACATCTCACATTGCCACTTAAGACCACTGTTGCTCAGAGATAAAAGATTCAGAATACATTACAATACAACTCCACTATAAAAATGTAGTTAACACTGGTGTCTCTTTAGAGCTATGCAGAACCACAAAATAGTTAAGCAGAAAGAAGCATATCAGCCTAGTTAAAAACGATACTACACTTAATACATGGTCTTAGAAAAGCAGAGCTCAGTTGTGATTGTGGATGTTAGTAAGTCTAACAGCCAAGCAGACATCCCTGCCCACGGTACCTGACCCCTTCTGCCACTTAGCCAGGGCTCAGAATACTCGCACAGGCTGCCTAGGACCCCACTTTCCAGAGGATGTTCCAGGCCGGAAGAGGGTAAGGACCAGAAGACTCAACCAATGGAGGTTCTGGTCACCAAATGCCGTTACGTTCTGGAAAGTGGGCCTCCTCCAGCCTTCCAAGGGCCAGGAATTAGCAGGACATCTGAAACCGTTTCCTCAGCTTCCCCTCCTGCGCAGCTGAGAGCTCGCACGGCTAACTCACGGGACCGCGTTTCTGGTGCCAGAGGTGAACTCGGCAGGTCACGCACTCCACGCCTGCGCTTTTCCTCAGCGCTGCAGATGGTGAGACTGTGCTCTGGAATCCCGATCACGCAAAACACCACTCCCATTCCCGAAGCTCGCAGCCCTTGGGAGAGGCCTGGAAACGCGCCCCAGCACAGCACCAGGCGCCCCTCATACCCCGCAGCGGGACGGGGAGGAGAGTGGGCAGCAAACCGGGCGGGAGAGCAGGGCAGCGCGCTGGGACCGCACATGCGGAGGGGAAGCGCAACATCCACACTTACAACGGACCGAGCGCTGCGCGATGACGCGGCACTTCTCCAGCCCCACGAGGTAGCGACGCAAAGCACTTCTATGACAACTCCGGAGCTGGCCCAGCCCCACCAGCCCCTTTTATGGGTGGTGTGACGTCACGCGGCCTGGCCGGAACCGGGGCGCAGACCCAGCAGCGCGCAACAGCTGCAGGTCCTGGACATATTTAAGCAGCCACGAAGGGCTCTACGCGTACATGGGGTTGGGGTGTGCTCTAGTAGGCCAGGCTGGAGTAGGTCTTTGTGGGTTCCTTCCCCTGATTCAGAACTAGCACCACTCACTTGTTGTGTCAGAACGGCCTGGCAGGAAAGCCCCGTGTGCGAGGTGGCTGCTTAGCTATAAAGCACGGAGAGCTGCTCCTCCAAAGGGCTGGTCCCCGTGGGGAGGCGATAGTGATACAAATCCAGTCTGGCTGAATTCTTCTGAGTCTTATCAGTGGCACAGGTGATGCCAGTTCCCTCATTAGAAGAGCCAGGAAGCTCAAGCAGAGGCTGCTTAAGGGTCAGCAGTGTAAAAACAAAACAAACAAACAACAAAAAAACCACTGAAGGGAATAAAACTGAGGGTCCACAATCACATTGTTGTGAGCAGATCTTAAAATAAACACGGCAACAGTCACAGGCAAGCCAGATGACTGAAGAACTGTATTATTTTGTGAGAATGTATCGAATTTTGTCATTTGGAGTTTTTGTCAGCCCTCCAATCAAAGGTCAGGAGTGTGCTTTTCAATTATTCATTAGTCAGACCGCTCCTGTTGTTCAGCAGCACATCCCTTGACAGACAGCTTCCCCATCTCTCTTACATAACAACCACAGATGTTTTCATCTGTGGTTGTCAATACCTTAAAAGGGAACAATGACAGGAATCTAAAACAACCAGAATATTTCAGTGTTCTTCCATGTATATCAAAGCACTGGATAATTTAGTCCATTTGATATTCTCTTCCCCCACTCCCCTCCCCCAAAGGGATTTCTATAATCAGAAGACTCAGGGCATTCAGTGATTTTAAAATTCTGTCCTACAGTTTCACTCTTAATGTGCTGCTGTACTTCTCTGAACATTGAGGAAGTATTTTCAGACTTTTTGACCTTTATTTGTAAAAGACAAGAATAAAAATCTGTCAGAGTACAAAGATATTTTTTTTAATCCTCCCAAAACCGCACCAGGATGCTTGCAAATGTATTTGTGGTGAGCATTATCAGTGTTACTACAATCCCATCAGACACTCACGTGTGATTAGTTTCCATCAGTCTCAACAAGCCGCAACCTCCCTGCTGTCTTTGATTTACAGATGCTTTCCTAGACATATGCTCTCCACCTGTCAGAGATCCACAAGAACACCAAGACACTACTGTCTTCACTCCTTAGGCACTTAACTGTCCAAAGTTGTCTCATATAAGCATTCTGGAGCTATATGTCAGTGAATGCAAATAAGTACAATAGTCTGCAACAAATCCCAAAACAACTTTGGGTCAGAGGATTTGCAAAAAAAAAAAAACCAAAAAAAAAACCTATAAAAATTTCCTTGCCTTGGCTCAGATACCACTTCTGATCATCTTTTGAGTGACAGTCCTTTGAGTCAGAACCCTTGGCCCTGTGAGAAGGTCACTCTACAAAACACTAGGTCTCTTTTTTTATAAAGGAATCTAGGAAATCTCTGTAGCTACAGCAATGAAGAGAAGCAAAAGGGTACACAAAGGACAGGTTAGTGCACAACAGCATTGTCAATATCAATTGGGAAGTGTCACAACATATCATTCACCAGTACACATCAGCAGCTCTCTGGTTAGTACACAATAAATGCCGACCAGCAGCACAAACTGGAGGCTGTCAGTAATTTCCAGTGCAACTCTTACAAATGAAGCTAAGCCAAATACAGAATGCCTACACATCTAACCACACCTTCATTTTTCCTGTTAAAATGACTGTGAAAACTTTCCAGTTGACCTGTGAAAGCTGACCACAAATAGTCTAGACAAGAAATCACAGCTTCCTGCCAGGTGATACACTCTTTTCTTTTACCTTGCTTTTCAAGTTCAGATCTGAAATTTTGCTCTATTCAGGAACTGAGAAAGGCAGTGACCATTTTTTTTTCCTCAAAGCATACTTCATGTGAACTGAAAACTAAAATTAGACTATCCTCTATCTTTAACTCCATGACCCATACAAGCTGGGCACCTTCTGGCACCTCTTGCAAGTTTAGCTAAGACAGATATGACAGAAAACAAATTACTCAAAATTGAGTTTGTAGTCTGACACCAAGGCACAGAATCCAAGCAAAATTCAAATACTGAACATAAATACTTCTTCCAGATTGTTTCAATAGATTCATTACAAAACAAAATGTATGTGCAATTCTCTCTTAAACTGACATTTAAAGTACTGTACCATCTAATTTATCCTGCCCAATATGCATTTATCATTATCAGAACAACATTTTGGTGGCTCGTCTGTTAAAAGCACTGTCTAGTGTCATCATCCCTGTTACACAGGCAGTGTACCAGCTACTTCTGCTGTAACATAACATTCTATTTGTTGAGTTTTCTATATATAATCAAGGCTTTAAGTTACATGCCCAGTACAAAAACAATCCAGCAGCTGAATCTTGCATACAGAATATGCGCTTAAAATTGTAAAAACACATGGCACACACACAGAATATGTCATGTTTCAGAACCTCATCCAATACTAATCCAACTCATCTCATCTACACTGAATCACTAAGATGGGATATCTCAAAACATGCTTAACTGTTCTCTGGAAAAGCGCAAGGGCCATGATAGCTTACTGCTATTTCAAACTGTTAACAGAAATAATCCCCACTGCTCTGCACAAAATCTGAGAAACTTTCAGGCTCTGCAGTGGGTAGTATAGAAGTACAAGCCAAACACATTTTGTGTTCCTATACTTGATTATAGATCTGAGCTGAAGTGTGAAATATTGTCAACTTCAAAAAACTAGAATGAATTGAGAACACTGTAGCTTCCTGAAGGTACAGGACAACTTTCATGCTACCATCAATGGCATCAGCTTAACTCCAACAGACAGGATTTAAAAATCAAGATATAGATTTATCCTGTGTTTACACAGACAAACTTCAAAGGTGATACTGTCTGTACAGTCTTCAGCATCAAGCTTTTTACCAGTATCATATATAATCAGATACTTCTTGATAAATCACACATTTACTCCTTCATTCCACCTCATGCATGAAATTTTCTTCAGAATATTTATGACAATTAATGTGAGGATGGGATAAGGCAGTGGGGCAAGGAAATGGTGTTTTGTGGTGGTTTGACCCTGGCTGGAGGCCAGACTCCCACCAAAGTCGCTCTATTACTCCCCTCTTAGCTGGACAAGGGAGAAAATATCTATTGAGAGTCTTTGGAGTTGAGATAAGGACAGGGAGAGATCATTCCGCAATCAGTGTCACAGGCAAAACAAACACAACACAGAAGAAAGGACAGAAAACATTTATTACACTGCACTACACACACACAGAAAACAGAGTTAGATAAAGAGAAGTACAAACAGCTCTTAAAACATCATCCCCATGCCCCTCCCTTCTCTGCAGACTTCATTCATGATGTTTCTCTTCCCCAGAATGGCAGGGGGGGAAATAGTGAATGGAGGCTTCAGTCTT